>PYXC01000946.1:2860000-2930000 GCA_015244755.2 Tenualosa ilisha
AAGCAAATGAAATAGGAGGGTTCAGAGACTGTGTGTGTGTGTGTGTGTGTGTGTGTGTGTGTGTGTGTGTGTGCGTGTGCGTGTGTAAGTTATACACACTGATCAAGACACAGTAGCAGTCAGGGGTGGGGAACAGAGCAAGACAAAGATAGAGAGAGGAGAAGAAAGACAGACAAAAAGAAAGAGATAGGCTCCACTTTCACCCCTCATTAAAGGTAGTGAATCCCAAGCACATGATGGGAAGTAACTACTATAGCCTTTCCTTGGCCTTTGTCTCTGGCCCTGAGCGAGAGCGGCCCAATCCAGCGCACAGCCAGCCATAGAACCCGCTTTGTGCTCCGCAGGTAACCAGCCTCCCCGTGGGACCTTGTAAACCAGCCATTGACATTTAGCACAGGTTTAGACACACACACACACACACACACACCACACACACACACACACACACACACACACACACCCACTCTCTTAACTCCTCATCCAATCAAACGCACAGCCATCGGGGCTTGGCCGCCCCCGGGGAGCGCCGCTGGGGACGGCGTGTCGCACAGAGAGGGGGCCTCTCAGGTGGCATCATAAAACCATTACACTTGACCTTTAGTGGTCCGTCGACTTATCCGGTTACAGCAACGCAGGAGCACCTCCCTGTTGGCTTTACAGGCTGTGCTGTATGCACAGATAGAGCAGCTGGGTTAGAACCAGGGGCCAAAACAATTCAGTTATGGGGAGAGCTGAGGGACAGGCAGCAGAAGCAGACAAGGCGAGGCAGGGGGATTTGTGTTGCCCTTTGCCTCCACTGAAAGCACAGGATAGATTGGAATCATTGCTGTGGGCGGGGAGAGCGAGCAATCAGCTGAGAATCAGAGTGGGAAAGCATGTGTGTGTGTGTGTGTGTGTGTGTGTGTGTGTGTGTGTGTGTGTGTGTGTGTAACAGAGCGAGAGAGAAAGATCAGAGCGAGAAAGCAAGATCAGAGCGAGAGAGCAATAGAGAGAGAGCAATAATGTGTCAAGGTTTACGCTTAAATACAGCCTAAATGTAACTTAACTAGACACTGAGCAGTTTGGGATCCTGTACATAATGCAGCTGTACATACACATTCAGTACATTGACATTCAAACACAGCGTTTGCAATGACAGATAACTGCCCTGCACAACATTAGCAAAGATAACAGTCCTTCAGGACATCTCTTGGCTAATCATAAAAGCCATAAACATTATCTTTTACAGAATATTTTGCTGATAGCTGGGGTGATTCCCAGGCTTTGTTACAATAACATGACATGTGAGTGGCAAGTAAATAACTGGCTATCACATCTAAATTTGATAACTCATTGTTTAGAAAGGATTGTATACATAGCAAAATAACCAGTATGAATGTGTGTGCAGTGAACTACATTTTTTATCAAACTTCTGAACAGTACAGTGTGTGTTTCATAACATTATGTACAGTATGCGTTTGAAAATAAGCAAATCATTGTAACAGCTTAACATGGCAGTTATGGTGATCAGTGGTGTGGTTTGCATGAATATTCCTTCCTACTCTCCCCATCTTTACATTCTGACTATGACATACAGTAGTGACCTACCTTTGCATGGGTCATCTCCCCGCTTCTCCAGGGCCAGGCTGGCCATGCTCTTCACCTCCATCTCCTGGAGCTCAGTGGCCCACAAGACCGGAACCAGAACATGGTGCCTCGAGCTACAGGAAGACAGGAGTAGAAAACTGATTAACATCAAATTAGATTAAAGGAGAACTCCGGTGTGAATCAATCAATATTCCTGTTGTTTGACGTTACTGAGAGCTGTCGGCAGGTATGACAACAACATAACTTGGTGCTATGAAGAGACAAAATAAGCCAACCACTAGCTAACGCTAACTGATGGCGGCACAGGAAAATGAAGCTGAAACAAAGTTTACTGTGCCCTCATCAGTAAGTGTTGCCTTTGAGCAAAATCGGTCTACGTTACACCAGATTCTTTCATTCTCATACCTACCAACAGGTCTCAGCAACGTCACTGGAATATTGACTGATTCCCAACAGATTTGTCCTTTATAGAAGCTCTTCAAAGCATATACCTTTAAGAAACTCTAAAGAAACAACAACTCAACACACACAAACATACATACACACACACAATCACAACCTGCCAATTATCGTGCATGCTAAAATCAATAGAACGAGATGTGTAGAGCAGGGGTTCTCAAACTTGGGCTGAGGACCCCACATGGAGCGGAATCTTTTTCAAGGACCCCTCATAATCGCAACTAAAAATGTAACCATATAAGATTAGCAAATTATAATAGCCATTTTTCAGCTCTTTCAGATGCTTTTGAACTGTTATTCTAAAAACATATTTTGCCAATACCACAACAGTTTTAAATAGGCATGCTGGGGGGAGTAACAAGCTCAATGTGATTAAACTATATACTGGCCTCTAGTATTTTTCTCCCTCATAAGACAAGTTTATATTTAGCAAAATATATACTATAGCAAAATTTATATTTATACTATAGCAAAAATTTTCACGGACCCCCTGGCAACCTGCTGTGGACCCCTGGCGATCCCCAGACCCCAGTTTGAGAACAAATGGTAGAGAGAATTCATTTGAGCAAGCACACAATGCGGAGAAATGTTAATCTGATACATGAGAGATTAGGATAGGCTCTCCCCTCACATAATCTGGGAGATGATTGGGAGATGGAAGCGTATCTGGAGTTCAAAAAGGCAAACGGCCCGTGTGTGCTGTGAAGGTGCCATGCTGTCAATGACTCTACAAGCCTGAGCACGTCTCACAGTCACCCAACAAGAAAATAGGAATCTTCCCTTCGCTCAAACAATGTCACTGCAAACGTTACGTAAGTTTCACAAGAAAAAAAAAGACGTGTGTGTGTGTTTGCGTGTGTGTGTGAGTACAGGGAGGGGTTCTACAAAGTGATTGTCAGTGAAATGCGGCAAACAAATCAACTGTCAGTTCTTCGGGCAGGTGGAGAGGGTGAGCTACTGCTGTGTCTATGTGTGTGTCCTGTGGTTATACGATGCATCACTACACCCATAAATACTTTGGGATGTCACTAGATAAAAGATTATTCTTGTGTCGTGAAGAAGCAGGACAAAGAAGGATTAGGCCTACTCACAGTCAGAGATAGTTACCAGTAGGTGTGCAACAGTTTGGAGTTGAAATTTTCTTTGGCACAACTTCCATTTGATTTCTCTGTTTGCTAAAATGTTTTTGAAATACGACATTAGCCTTTAGGCTAATAGATCCACTGCTTACTTGCATTTCCTATTGTTAAAACATTGACTAACTTTCAGATATATGCACACCTATGAAGCAGCTAACTATTCCACTTTTTCATCTATACAGTGTCATGGCAACATTGCCGCCTCATATGTGCATTAACTTTTGCTGAACTTTTATCTGAACATCATGTCATTATTACCCCATACTTGTATCACTGCCTTTTGTGAATTTATTTGACCAGCGTTGGCATTCAAGACCAGCGCAAATTTATTTGACCAGCATTTGTGGGCATTCAAGGCTTCAAGTACGGTAATTAACCGATTTTCAGCTAATAAACGTCAAGGCTTCACAATCACTAGTGAGGACAGAAGCTGTTTTCTGGTGTGTGAGAGTCCATTTTCGGTGCACACGCCACAGAAACTGAGCATCCACTGAGAGGTTCACAGTGGCCTGATCTTTAACTCACAGTGCACTCTCTCTCTCTCTCTCTCTTTCTCTTTCTCTCTCTCTATCTCTCTCTGTCTATCTCGCGCTCTTTCCACTTCCTGTCCCTCACTGAGCGAATGGGATGTGGTTTCAGGCTGTAAGAGGAGCTCTGGCCTTGGAAACAGGGAAGGCACTTAGCCCTGAGCTTCCTGGCATGCATGCACGCACTCATGCACGCACTCATGCACACACACACACACACACACACACACACACACACACACACACACACACACACACACACACGGCGCACGCGCACACACACGCACGCACGCACGCACGCACACGGCATCTTTCTACGCATGACAGACACGTACACAGACAAAAAAAAAATCTATACTCATATATTAATATAATGGACGTGCAATAAAGGATTCACTTGCAATGACGCCGGAGGTTTAGGACCAGAAAGAGAGGTTGGGGTTTATAAAGTCAAATTTCAGAAATAGTTCATTTGATTAAATTAAGAGAGCAGAACTGTTTCTCAGGACGATTCAGCAGGGGCTGAGCTGGACAGCGTGACACCCAGAGCCAACCCACAACAAAACCCCACAAACTGGGCCGAGTAGCACTGTTGCCATAACTACTCCCACAGCCATTCAGACAAACCTTAGAAAGGGCCCCTAACTGGAAACAATGACAAAGTCACCCCAACGTGTCAATAAAAGCTTTGCTTTGCTGTCAAGCCTGTCTTGAGTCCAAACAGCAGGCTAGATGCTCGGGGTAGCCGCTTCAGTGTTGTTCTTTTGTACCCAGCACAAGTTATCCTTTATTGCAAGATCACAATACAAAGTCGAAGCTAAAAGATGAGTCTGCTAGATATCTGCATATAAATAATGAAATAGGATTCAAAACACAAATCTTAAGAAAAAAACAACAAAAAACATGTTGTTTTCCATAGTAATTCCATTATTTAAAACAAGGAAGTGGCTGTTGTATTTGTTTCGCTTTGTTGAGTGGAGTGAGATTTGTTCAATTTGTTGATTCATATTTTGTCAATTCAGGATAACCATCATGGTTCACTGAATGGTTAAGAAGTAATTTCTCGTTTATGCCCATCTGGGACACAACTCTTGGGATTTGAGCTTGCTCCCAGCATCACAATGCTCTTTGCATATTGGTAAAAAAAATTGGAATGCTTTAAAAAGCGATTCCACGTTTGTCACAGCACCGTGCCAACCTCTGAATTTTTTTCCCGACAAACTCAGCCCGGATCTGCAGGAATAGAGCACACCTTCATTTTCTGCAAGCAAGCACTTCTTTGTTATGTTAGCCCCATATATTCACTAGTTTATCACTGCAATCGTTCCACGGTCTGTGGTTGTTCCCAAAACAAAGTCTGCCCACGTCTGTTTGTCTGTGTGTGGGTGTGTGTGCATGATTTAAGACCAACCAAATAACAGGCTGAGTCAGAAAGAGACAAGAGACAGACAGACAGACAGACAGACAGACAGACAGAGACAGGGAGAGAAAGAGAGGGTGTATTGTGTTCTGCCGACTGTGGGATGTGGGGACTCACAGTTCCACAGGTACCCGGAGCAAAAGTGTCTGCATGGTGGAGTGATCTGTCAGGGCCATGAGACGCGGCTCCAGCAAGGACATGATGGCAAGACCAGCACGAAACACACCAACCAGTCCTGTGTTAACACAAAAGAAAAAGGACAGACGGTATAAAAAAGGATGGGAGCAAGAGGAAGAGAAAATGAGGTTTGAAGACAAGTTTGATTATAATTCTAGCACAGAGAGGTGGCCTAATGGGCTATTGTGACATTTAGGTAATTGTACATGAAAACTATGGTTTTCTAATGTTGTGCTGCTTTAAATGGATTTTCCATTGTCACAGGGTTTAAGATCCAGTGCAGTACATCACCAGTGGAAATGGCAGGTGTGTTTATCTTTCACATTACCATATACAATGACAACTGTATTTGTGTTACAAGTGCAAGTGGTCACCAACAAAAAAAACACCTAAAACAGTAATCATCTCCATAATGTAGGGATTATGCCATTCTAAACATTTCAGCTCTGAAAGTCTTCTCCTGTCTTCCATACGTACAGCAACTGTGTTAAATAAACACCGGGACCTCACAGTAACAAAGACGCATCTCTGAGAGTCATGCGTTTCTGTTCCTGGTGCTAAGCTAACACTGCAGTGCCTCCCAGGTGAGCTTTGTGGGCGAGCACTGATGCATTGAGACCTTCGCTCAGAGAGGTGGGCAGCTTCTCTCCCACGGGACAATAGGGGTCAGGCTGGGAGGCCGAGCGTGAAAGAACAAGAGCGCTAACGCTAATGCTAACGTGAGCGCTGCCACGGACCACTGATCCTCTACAACTCAGGACGGCTTTGCGAGTTAATTCCACGTGAGTGTGTGGTCTGCCAAAACAGCAATAACAACAACCCCCACCCCCCCCCACCCCCCAAAAAAAACAAAAACATAAAAAAACACATTGGCAGACATACAGAATGCTGTTGCCACAAATCACTGAGCAGGATGGATGCCTGATAAACAAAGCGAGTTGCTCAAGCAGGGCTTAAGTTTTCTCATGCCTCCTTGTCAAGCTAACTGCTGACACAGCTAAGCAGTCTATAACCTCAATTCTTCAGATGCCTCAGACGTATTACTCTGGTGTACCAGTACCATACTTTCTGAACAACCTACCTCCACCACACGGGAGAGTATCAGTTAGTTTTAGGAGTTTTTTTTTCTCTTCGAAAGGCACAAGAACAGTTCTTTGACTTTCTTGCGTCCTCAGTGCTGAGGTCAAGCACAGCACAGTTTAGCAATTCCAAAAAGACAGTCCTTTACAGGTCACAAAGAGCATAAATAATGGAGTACCCTGGAGCATGAGCAGGTCCCAGATGGCCAGCACCGAGTCCCAGCAAGGTAGAGAGGTGAACAGAGCCTGGAACCAGGGCAGTGCAAGTTGTAAACACATCACCCCACAATCCCCCTGGGCACAGATAGAGAAACACAAGTGATGAGAAGAACATCAAGGCTACAGACCACAGCAGGAAACACACAATGACACGGCACATAACCTCAGCTTCTCATGCATGTGAATGGCCAGGCTAGGTTACAGTGAGTGACTGACCATTCAAAATAAATAAATAAATAACTAAATAAGCCTCTTAGAGTCAGTGACCTTGGAAGAAAAAAGATGCTCGGTTGCTATGCAGCTAAATTAAAATTAGATAGCGCTCTTATTAAGTCTAACCCCCTCTTAATCCACAATAATGTCTAGACCAGCACTCTGCAATCTCAACTGATGGGCAGCCAAACCCCCCACCCCCTACCCCTCAACCCACCCATCCCATCCCAACTTCATTTTAGCCAAGAGGTACAGAGTCAGGGTGTGAGGCTGCTGATCACACGTGATGAGTGGGGGGGAAGTCAAGTCACGACACCAGAAGTTTAGCTCAAAGAACCAATCCCCCCCACCACCACCACCACCACCACACACACATACACACACTTTCTGCCTAAGAGCTGCTGAGTCAACATGAAAAGGCAGAATTTCCCTTAAGACAAACTCATGTGGCACAAACGACAGGACAGGCAGCTCCAGGAGGAGATGAAGCAAGTGGGCCCAGCCTAACAAGGGCCTGGGTGAGGTCACTTTGGAAGGGGAAAAGGAGGTGATCATCTTTAGGGAAGATGTAGGATCAAAGCGATTGGGATTTCTCTCCCCCCTGAAACAAACTAATAGATTCATATGAAGTCTTCCCACTCGCATTTACACATTGTCATCTTTAATTTATCACAAGCCCAACAGTGATTCAGGAAGAGTAAAAGCATGTTTTATTCTCTGTGCAATGTAGTGAGAGGAGATGTCTGTGTGTGTGTGTGTGTGTGTGTGTGTGTGTGTGTGTGTGTGATGGAGGGAGGGAAGGAAGGAGGGAAGGAGGGAGGGAGGGGGTGACTGAGTGGGTGAGTAAGTCAGAGAGAAAGTGACTGTGTGTTTGTGAGAGAAAATGTGTGTGTGTATGTGTTTAGGAAATCTAATCTGTTCACCAAAGGGGAGCCAGTGAGTGGACTATGTCTTCTGTTTAATACCAGCCCTTCTCTATTTGAGACCACGAGCTCAGATCACCCCTAGCCCATTCACCCTATCAAAGTGCACAGTGGATGGCCTGGCTCTTATCTCAGAATCAAACTGGGCATTTATGTGTTCACATATACTGACCATGTGCTGTGCGAGTGAAGGTCTCCTGTGTTTAAGGAGCTGATGAAAAATTGCTGCTTGATGTTGCATTCTGCAGAGAACAAGCACACATGAAAATGAAAAACTGCACAACGTTGTCAGAAATGTTATGATTTAAAGAGGGACTGCAGCCTACTCCCAAAGCAGCTTTGAGGGACGCTCATAAAGACAAATATGACTTCAGAGGCGACACTCCACAGTATGGTGTCAGCTTAAAAGCTTAAGAGGAAAAAAAGGGTTCACTAAGCACATTCGTACTTCTCTGATGAAAGGTCAAAAAGCTCAGGTAGGTATTTTGGCTCCCGGAGAAGGACAACCAGAGCCCAGAACGCTTCCTCTTCGCTCAGGTGCATGAGCAGAACCGCAGTGATGCAGGACATTCCTAAACATAGGGTTGAGGAAATAATAAGCTGTCAAGCACGTCAGAGGAGCTCAAGGGAAATGAATATGTAAAGTGCTTGTCATTGTTCCCTCAGTCACTAAAAGGGTATGTGAGGTAATAAGCCAGTTAATTGCGCTGTACTGCCCCCTGCTGTCTTTAAAAGGTAATAATTATATCTCAGAACAAGGTGTGATTGAAGTCCTTAACCAGGAGAGACTGATGACTTGATTAAATTTACATAATTAAGTATTAGTCTATCTGTAATGTACCCATAATGTTTTCTAAAACATTATATTCATATTGTTAATATTCATCCAACACACATTTCATCAACACACACTCAAGAGTGGATTTTTTTTGAGGGGAAGAGACCCATTCATTTCTCATTAACATGAGAGAATGAGAGATCCAATTCCTGAAACCTCATACAGATCCAATCAATATTCCCTCAAAAATTCCCTTAATGATAGGGTGGGTTTAACTGTCTACTCCACATTCACTGAATTCACTTCACTGAATACATCTGCTGAAAATATTACTGAAGAACACAACTGCAAGATATAACAAAACCACATCCAATTTGTTTAGGTGTAGATGAATGAAGTCATTCAGGCAACAGTAAGGAGCATGTTTAATTGGTACATCCATTCATTCATGTATGTATTTATAGGAATATCTATCAAAGTAAAAATAAGATCACCCCTTACCTTGTCTGTAACCAATCTGAGGGTTGTACTTGGCATAGGCTGTGAGAACTCTGAAAAGTTTGGCTTGACCTTCAATGGCTTCAGGACTGTCTCCCATAAGTGATCGATGAGTTGGAAATGCCCTGTCTGCAAATAGGTTATAAAATATGAATCAATAGCATATTATTATGAATGAATAACCATCACTCAAACACATGAGATGGAGAATATGAAACTCCTCATGACGACAAGCTAAAACTCACGCAGGTCCTGAGCGATCTGATGGAACAGTGCCACCTCCTGGCTGCAGTAGCCAAGTGCAGGAGAGACCTGGGACTGGCTGAGAGTGTCGAGAGCTGAGAGGATGCTGTACTCGCTGACTCCCAGATCAACCAAGGGTTTGCGGATCTCATCCAAACAAGCCTTCAGAAACACAATACACTTTTAAGTCCCAAACTTCAAAATGCAGCCTTTCACTCAGATCTATGTCCACACACACACACACACAAACAAATACACAAACACACTCTTGAGAGAATGTGTAGGTTTAATAAATCAAATAGACAGACCAGTAGACAGACTTCAAGAGTTTAATTAACAGATATTTTTGCATACGTTCATAAAAAAAGAACGTAAAGCACTGATAACTGTGCTCTGTGAATACGACTTTCTTCCCCATGGACAATCTAAACTTGTGGCTTTTTTTGTATGCCGCCATCACCACCAACAAGGCAGACAAAAAGGTGAAGGCCTACAATTACTAGACTCATGATGCTGAACTACAAAGTGAACACCGTACATGTCAGTCCCACCGAAGCCCCTACACCTGGATACCTTAACGGGCTCTAACTAACTGTCTCTCTAGCTGTCTTTGAGGGTCCAGGGATGTGGGTTTGGGCGGACTTTGAGATGCAGCCATGTGTATAATAAAAGCTGTAACCTGATAGCTGAAACCACCAGATTCCCTCAGCGAGTCAAGGTTGAGCAGACATTTCCATACGCGCCCTCGCAGGGATGGAGGAATTCCAATTCGGATAAAGCGCTCAATCTAAAAGAGGGAAATAAACATTAGATGTTAAAAGTAAATGTCTCACAACAAGATCACTAGCTCTGACCATATGATAACGAGGATGCTTAATGCAAAAAAAAGAAAAATTAAAAACCTGGCTCCGACAAATGAAGCTGGACCCGTTCCAATAGCTCAACAGTTCGCATAACTGCTTCACTCTAACCGCGTCTGGTTGAGGGTAACTGTGAAATGAGAGCTTGGTGTTTGAATCCCTCACATAACACAATTGATTGATTGCTTACTAACTGAGAAGTGATTCGTGCAGATTAATTAAAAGCAAGACTAATTTAATGGGCTACCTGTATTCATGAGATCGGTGTTGCAATTTTTGTTCCCTCTTTTTGCTGAGCGCAAAACCAAATTCATCGAAACTCAAGCTGCTTGAACGCCGTTTGATAACTGGTGTCCTGTTGCAAGAGCTGCTGCTTCGTCTCCTCATTCTTAAAACTGATACACTTACAATTTTTTCTACCTTGATTTCAGGAATACCTTTAGCGCGATTATCACAACGTTACGGTCTGTTTTTGCTGTTTGTTGTAATCGTAACATTCAAAATAACCCGCTGTTTACGCCCACTTTCTATAATTGAGTGACAGTGAAACTGTCCAGTCTAAATTGTCATTGGGCAATCTAAATCCCGAGAAAAAAAATTCCACTTTTCCTGGACACGCATACAGTAGGCACACAGCGTCACCTACCGGAGTGGAGTGCACATAGAGTAGAAGATGTGTCTAAATATTTCTTGCCAGTAGAACTTATGAATAATTTTACAACAGTAACCCACAAAGCAAGTTGATTTTTCCGCTCTTGCATCTTTAAATTAAACCATGTATGCACACACTCATCCAAGCATCATGGGAAAAAAAACACTATGGTAAGCTAAACCACTAGATGTCATGATATACCACTTAATCAGTGAGGGAATAGAAACATGTTCCAATACCCATCAAAAGCCTTTTGTAGGCCTACTCCATACAATGAGAGTAAGCTACAATAAATCATTAACATGACACAGTAATCAGTAAACAAATGGATAATAATCTATACTCTTTTGATCCTGTAAGGGAACTTAGGTCTCGGCATTTAACCCAATTGCTTAAACACACACAGCGAAGTGAAACACACACTAACCCGGGGCAGTTGGCTGTCTGCTATGGCAGCACCCGGGAAGCAGTGAGATGCATTGATCAAGGGCACTTGATCAAGGGCCCTTCAGTTACAAGGCCGAAGCCTTAACCAGTAGGCCATGGCTGCTCACAACGTCGAAACATTTTCCAGACAAGTTGGCAGTTGAGTTTTTTTTTATTATTAGATCTGCAGGAAATTTTCATTACAATAGGTTAATATAACAAAAACAAACTTATTATAAAGCATATAAAACCATACAATAACACACTTTAATACTGTTTAACATTCACACATTAAGCCCTGGCTTCCCAGTTCCCCCCAATTTGTAAGCAAGAGGCTCACTTCATATTGAGAATTACTATCATTCACAATGACTGTAAAATGTGTCAATTTGCCAGAGACATCTTTCCAGTACAGCGATGTTGCCAAAGCAGAAATGTTCAAATGTGGTGGTTTGATAGTGTTATGAGCAAGAGTGTGCATGTTTTGTCACAGCTGAATATGACAAACTTGAAAAATTGTGCAAAAAATAACACAATGATTTGACTGCAGATGGTTTGTGACAAATGGAGGAAATACTGGTTGGCCTTATGTGGAAGTGGCTTAAGGGGGGGTGAACACTGCTTTGTCAAAGAGGAAGTACTCTAGAACAGCACAGAGAGTTAATATAAAATATTTGGCACGAAAAGGTGAAATCGTTTTTTTTCCCTCATAAACGGAGAAAAAGTCTTTTGGTTTTTTGTTTGGGTTTTTTTTTTTTTGCATTTTTTAGTGCATATCGAGATCAGGGGATCAGTCCACAGAGATGGGTATAGCAGCGTAGCACTTTGGGGTGGCGTGACTGGGTGAGGGAGGGGGCGAGGGAGTCAAGATGTTCAGGGGACGGACACCATGAAGGGGCTCCCTGGAACAGTGTCATCTCCCCACTTGACGATGACCATGTAGTTGCCCTTCTCTCGCACAGTGTAGTTGACATTGTAGAGGCGGTTGCCCACGTGCTTCACATATACCTCTTCACACGGAGTCCTCGGGCCATGCACACCGACCATCAGCATGTTGGTACCTGGAGAATGAGCGGGGAAACAGTCACCAAACAAGAGCCTAAATGTTTTGAGTAGTTTTACGGGGAAGGTTGCATGTCTGTGTGTAAAATAGCTCATAAAGCAGTTTAAAGTAGTATGTGCTTTCCTGGATGGTTATCTCACCTGCTTTGCTGCAATCCACGCTGAAGGTGTTCTTCTGGCCCACCAGGGCTTTGGAGAGGCCGGGCCCTCGGCACACCACCTTACTGGCATCGGATGCCAGCTTGGAGGCAGAGGCGGCCCCTGTGCTACTGCTGCTGGACAAGGAGCTGTAGCCTCCGGCCATCTTGGAGGTCTTGGTGACCGTCTCCACCAGAACCGAGGAGGTCTCATGCAGGCTGTGGCCTCCTGACAGACGCTGACCTGAGGGAGCAGAGACAGAGACAGAGCCGTTGCATAAGGTTTAGGCATTCAGTCACGACTCCACGACTCTTTCGTTACATAAGCCGCGCATTGCCAAGGAAACCCCTCCGACACACATAAGTGCGCTGTGGACTGCTCAAACACTTGAGAGAGAAAGGAACAGAGAACGAGAGATAGTGGGAGGGAGGGATTGGATTCTTTCTGAAAAGCTGTTGTGGAGAGGTTTGCAATAGAGAACACTATCTGCTGTTTTCTTCTTTTCTTCAAAATGGAGGCTATCCCCCCATACACCTGAGAGAGGACACTTTGAAGCTTCTATTTAGCCCACGGGTGGATCGCACGTCTACATGCTTCATGGTCATCCATCATGGACGTGATTCAGGGCCTTCCCAAGCTGTTGTCTCCAATGATGGTTAGTCTACTTTGGCTAAAGATATCTCCATTTATGTAACTTGAAACCGAGGAATTATGCAACCATTGCTGTGTTTGAGAACAGACAATGTGTTGTTTGCAGACAAAACGAATGCTCTATAGACAACCTACCTGAAACTCTGGCTTTGAAAGGACTGCCCACAATATGCTGTGGTCCCCCATACTTGATGGAGATGAGATAGTTCCCTGGTGCCATGGGTGTGTAGCTGATCTTGTAGCCTTCTGCACACTCCAAGCAGTCCATCTTTGCTTTGGAAGGACCATCAATAGTGACAGACAAGGCCCCAGATCCAGCATTGCAGGTGTTCACCACAAACTCAGCAGGCACTCCTGCAGACCAAAATATTTGTTCACATGGTTTGTATACAGGTGACATAATCATCTTCAATCAATACAAACACAGAGGGTGATTCTATTCTTATGGTACAGCAGGGGGTGCTACTGAGTCACTATATCACAGGCAGCATTTTTATATTGTGCTGTTTTCCTGACCAGTGTGTGCGGGGAGAGAATGGTTGTTGAACGTGGGTGGTACCTGTGGTGCCTCCCTGAAGGCCAGGCCCGTAGGCGGACACTCTCCCTGGGTCTGCGGCTTGGTCGGGCTCCCCCACGCGCACATTGAAGGGGCTTCCAGGAATGTGGCTGCCGTTAAACTTGACATCGATGGAGTGGACGCCGTTCTCCCGTGGAATGAAACTGATTGCATTTTTGTCTGTAAAGACAACATCCAAGTTAGTTCGATAAAAAGCTTGGTATAAACTCAATCCTTTCACACAAGTATACAGTGCCATGCTTCACTTCAATCTCCTCTGGACGGTTCATTGTAACCCTTAAAGTCTCTGTGACTTACCGCTGTCCAACTCTGTGACATAGCACTCCTCGGCACGGCCTGATGGCGTGTGGACCTTGGCATCGATGACACCCCGCGCTCCGTGCCTCTGCACGGCAAAGGAGGCCTCCTGGTTCACCTTCAGGTCCTTCTCCTGAGAGGAATAAGAATACGATGAGCACATTTAGTCCAAGCACATGCCAGCTAAGATTCACTACACCATTAGAGTCGCTAGGATGAGCATTGTTGCACTGGGGCCAAATTAATGCCTTGTGATGTGTGTTTGCAATACAGAGAGTGATGACCAGCATGTGTGTGTGTGTGTGTGTGTGTGTCAGTGTGTGTGTGGGGGTGAAACAGACGGGATAATTGGAGGATGAGCTTTTGTGTGTGTGTGTGTGTGTGTGTGTGTGTGTGTGTGTGTGTGTGTGTGTGTGTGCTTATGTGTATGTTTGTCAGCATTTGTGTGTGAATGTGTGAATGCTTAACAGACTGCTGGAGTCTGAGACTGCAAATGGAGCCAGCGCTGGCATCTGGTCGTGTGTGTGCAGTTGTGTGTGTGTGTGTGTGTGTGTGTGTGTGTGTGTGTGTGTGTGTGTGTGTGTGTGTATTTATGGTCCATCTACAATTACCTTGCGTCGTAATTTTGCCATTAATGCCTGATGCAGGTGAGAAAAAGACACGGAACAGAGAGAAGAGGAGGAAGACAGAGAGAGTGTTAGTTTAGACGAGCTGAGATTAAGGGAGCTTCACAGGCGTGGGGGTGTGAGATTGACTGAGAAGGTGGAAGGGTCAGACATGAAGCAAGAGGGGGAAAGGGGGGACCGGGGATCTAATTTCTGTTCCACTTCGCAAAGGGATGGAGCTGGCCCGCTAAGGGTTCTGGAAAGAAGAGATGAAGTATGCTGCGGGGTTGTGGTCTGTTGTGTGCGTGTGTGTGTGTCTGTGGTGGGAGGGGTCATTCTTCTATGCTGAGCTCTGCAGGCCAAGCAGTTTTGGCCCTCCACGGGGAGAAGCTGCTAATAGCTGGCTGATGTGACTATGGCCTTCTGCTAGGACCCCCTAATCCTCAGCCTGGCCTCCACGCAACAGCATAATATTATGGGCCCTGGGGGTTAGCAGCACCACACAGGGGTCCAGTTACAGCCCCAAGGCTGAAGCTCAATGTGGGGCTCGGCTGGGAGTCCGGTGGGCAACTGTGGGCTTTTTAGGCTGAGGTGAAAAGCAAAGCTGTTTTTTGAAAAGTGTTTTGTGACTACTGCGCTACACTACATTATGAGAACACTACATCCACAGAGAAGGTTAGGTCTGGAAGTATTTACAGTGATTTTGTGTTTGAAGTGCTGTTTACTTTGCTTTCTCTGGGAGTACTTTGGAAGTGAAGAGGAATTGAAGATACCTCTTTTATCTGCCTGAGCTTCACTCACCTGCAGGCTCGTAACGGTGAGTCGGCGTGCATCGTCAGATAGAGAGGCAACCGGAACAACGAAGGGGCTGTCAGGGATGTGCTCGTTGTTGAACTTGATTGACACTTCATAATCACCTGTGGGGGAACACCAAGAGATCAAACAATGTGACACAAAACCAACTCTCTGCTCTAGTTCCAGTATTCTTGCAAGCACTCTGGCTTGCAGCTGCAGTTTTGTGTATGGGGGAGTATGTGAGTGTTCCCTAAAGGCAGTTGAGTTTTTTCACTACTCCAAGATACCTGGTTCTGTCACCATGTAAGTAACTCCACAGGAGCCGTCTTTCCTGTCTTCAAAAGAGATCTCCGCTTTGCTGGGCCCCTCCACTGCGATGGAAAGTCCTCCAGCGCCAGCTTCTCGTGTCCACACGCTAAATTCAGCTGCCGGGAGACAAGAAGCATGGGGGGTGGGGGGGTGGGGGGGGGTTTATTGGTCATGGTTAGAAAATAGATTCTTCCCATCTCAGCGGAAATACACAGTGTCTATTCTGCAGAAATGAGTCTGGATTCGGAGGGAGCTGGGGGGTGGGGGTGGATGAGGCTGGTACTTACATGCAACTCCAGCCACTCCTCTGGCCAATCCAGTGCCCCCTGCCCGTACTTTGTGGGCCCCTCCTTCTCCCAGGGGCCCCACGGTGAACTGGAAGGGGCTGCCGGGGACGTGCTGGCCCCTATACTTGACATTGACTGTGTGGGGTCCCATCTCCTGGGGCACAAAGCGCACGCTGTAGGTACTGTCTCCTCCGTCCACGATCTCAGCATCTCCAGTCTTGCCTCCAGGGCTTGTCACCTGAGCAGTGAGTGGCTGCACTCCAGCTTCTCCTAGAGCAGAGAGAGAGAGAGAGAGAGAGAGACAGAGAGAGAGATTAGGGAAGAGTATAAGTGGGAGGATACTCATATTACAAAGTGTTTCAGGTAACATCTAATTGATTTAAGTGTTTTGCTTCCTACAGCATAATAGCTCCATACTTTCACACCTAGATTCATGTTATGAAACCGCCCTGTTTGTTCTGATCAATAGACCTACCATACACACAATGAGAAGATGAAATGAATCAATGTGTGTGGGAGGCTCATTTTCTATCTTCCGCTCCCTTTGAGAGATTTAAACAAGTGGAAAAGGTAAAGTATCTCCCTTCGCTTTTTCTTCCTCTCTCTACCTCTATCTATCTATCTATCTATCTATCTATCTTTCTCTCTCTCTCTCTCGCCTCGCCTCCCCCCTGACATTGCAGTTCCTATTCCCAGTGGACAAATGCGGGGGCTGCATCATATTTTCCAGTCCAGCACCACATTAGGCCTCGAAATAATCAGCACTAAATTCCGCCCCGGGCAGAGAAAGAGGAGGGGCTGGCACACCATTAAAGATGACAGGAGCCAAGCTGCAGCTCAAACTGTTCCCCTGTTGGCTACCACCCACTGACAGGAGCTCTCTGGAGCGCACAATCTCGTGGGCACACATGTGTCAGTTGCTTCTATCCAAAGGCCACGCAATTAGCCACAGACTCAAAGACTCATATTCACTCATTTTTACTGGCTATAGAAGCGTAAACAGTATTAAGTGTCATGGTGCAATACAATAGTGTATTCCATGGGCCGCTTTAACTTACCTTCGGCCCTGGTGGTCAGGCTTCCAAAACTGCCCATCCTCTCTCTGCCCAGGAAGTCACCAAAGATGTCCCGGAAGGGGTCACCGCCAACCTGTGTGCTCTCCTCCACACGCACCTCCCGTTTAGTCTCGCCACCGCGCATCTTGCTAATCTCGGTGCGCTCGGTGCGTGTGTAGGTGTGACTGCTGCGGGTGAATGTGCGGGTCAGGCGCTCCTGTGCAGAGACCATCTGGAACCAGTTTCCTGAGAGGAAGAGGGTTATGTGAGTCAGAAATACTGTCCATTAATGGGACATGGGGTTTCACTGCTCCGTTCAACACTTAGGACCACGGGTCAACTCTGTGTGGCACTGGTATGCTAGCTTTATGCTAATGCTATTTTTTCCCTCCTGTGATCTCACCTGGGATTTTGAGGTTAAGGTCACATGTGCTGCCCACGGGGGCGATAGAGGGAGCCTGTCTCTTCCTGGTGATGCTCTCCTTCATCCTGCCTTCTCCTGTCACCTTCACTGTGAATGGACTTCCTGTTAAAGAAAAACAAGGACAAAGTGCACTCAGATGGGTGTGTTAACTGCTCAGGAGCTGGCCTAGCCCCTATAAGAGAGAGCTAGCCAAGCTAGCTAGAGCTCTATAAGAGAGAGCTGCCTAATGCCTTAGGAGGATGTAGGTGTGAAAACTGACCTGGGATGTGCTTGTCGGCAAACTTGATGTTAATGATGTAGTTGCCCGGCTCTGTTGGGCAGTAGGTGACCTTGCATGTCCCATCCTCTGCATCTTCACAGTTAATATCCACTTTACTCGGACCTTCAATAGACAGCCCCAGTCCACCATAACCTAGGATAGGACAAAAAAAAAACATTGGTTGAGTACTGTGAGATGACTTTTCATGACCAGCAGTTATATACAGAAAAAATGATCAGTTTATCAGTTTTTATTTTTCCTCACCTGCATTCCTGGTATCCACAAAGAACTCGGCCACCTCGAAAGTGTGGCCTTCCACCAGGCCCTTGCCATATGCCTTGACCCGGCTGGCGTCTCCAATCTCTGATGCACCCACCATGATCTTGAAGGGGCTGTTTGTGACATGCTTCCCACTCTTCATTACGCTAACTACATGCTCACCCACCTCCTTAGGTGTGAAGGAGATTCCTGTGTAACACAAGAATAGATTGGAGATAATCTCTTAAAGAGTGAATATGAAGGGTGCAATAGAGCATGGAATTAAATCAATACATCAGTATAGTAATGATAATGTACAGTATAGTTTAGTCAGTTTTAATCTATTTCCTGATGGTTGGAAATATAACAGCTGAGTAAAGAGCACCAGTGAAAAGGAAGGCTGTGGAGGAGGCTCACCTATGTGTCTGTTAGGCAGTCTCTTCAGCAGACAGGGCTCCTCTTTGCCAGATGGGGCTCTGATGCTGGCTGTCAGAGAGCTCAGGTCTGTCTCTGTGATCTTCAGCGACACATCTGCTGCAGTGCCAACGTTCAGCTGGGACGTCCTGAGGGAGTCGTCGCCTGGAGACGGAGAGACAACACGCAAGACGATGAACTTGCCGCCGCAGACAAGCCACTATGTTTCAAGTTTAAAATCTGTTCACTGTGTACCTGTGATCTTGGCAGTGAAGGGGCTGCCAGGAATGTGCTTGTTGTCAAACTTCACAATGACGTTGTAGTCGCCAGGTGCCGTGGGCAGGTAAGACACAGTGCAGGTGCCATCTTTGTTGTCCTTGCAGGTGATCTCTGCCTTTGAGGGTCCCTCCACAGCCAAAGAAAGACCACCTTAAGGGAACCAAAAAATGAAAAAATATCACAAACTGTTTTTTATCAGTCACTTTTAGTGGTTAAAATTTTTAAATATTTATGAATGGCATTACCTTCCCCAGCATTCTTGGTGACCACGGTGAAGGTGGCTGGCTTGTTGACCGTGCCGTGGCACAGACCAGGACCATAAGCCGTCACCTGACCAGTGTTCATGGCGTCCACATAGAACTGCAAAGGACTTCCTACGTGACGAATAGAGAAGTCAAAAACATCAGAGACTGGAGGCACAATGAAAAGCATCTCTCTCGTAAATGTTTATCATCAAAGAGGTTATTTACCTGGGATGTGGTTGCCGTCGTACTTGATGTCCATCTCGTGCAGGCCCCTCTCAGTTGGAGCGTACTTCACTGTCACTGTGCCGTCCTTGTTGTCAGTGATCTGGGGGCATGCTTTCTTCCCAGAGGGCATACGCACCTCACCTGAATGGAAAACAACCAATGAAACTCATCATCTTCTCTCTGTGTGTGTGTGTGTGTGTGTGTGTGCATGTGCTACAGGACAAATGGACTTATACCATGACTGAAAAATGGGAGTGGCCTCACCTGTAATCTTTCCTTGCTGCACAGTGAAAGGAATGACGAGGTTGAGGGGGCGGAACATGCTTTCTAAGTCTTCTCTAGGGACGACTGGCTCCTTGGTGGCCTAATAGGATTAGGAGGAGTAGTCTTTATTAAGACGCTGCCCTGAAGAATATGGACACAGTGAGAGTGCACAAGCACTTGCTTGTGTTGGATCAATACTTACCGTGACGTGGAATGGGCTGTTGGGAATGTGCCGTCCTCCGAAGCGGATGGTGATGACGTACTTGCCCGGCTCGGGCGCCGTGTAGTAGATGTCGAAGGTGCCGTCGGGGTTCTCCACCACATCCATGTCCACCTCCATGCCGTTGGGGGTCAGCACGGTGCAGGTGACCTTGCCCTTCCCGGCAGATTTGGCGTCCACAGTGATGACGGTGTCCTGAGCCATCTGGATTTTGGGCCCAAGGCTCTCTGCAGGGAGCATCGAGAGTGTTAGCAACACTCAGGAAGAGCATTCAACAGTGCTATACAGTGCTAAACAGCTACACATGAAACCACTACATAGCAGAATCAAGGGGGAGACAAGAGCAACTTACCGACTCTGTGTCCTCCAATGGACACTACAAAGACAAAAAGGGAATAGTGTTAGTAATCACATCACGCTCCAGTATAAATATTAATTCATTCATTAATTATAATATTCAGTATTTTTTTGTTACATTTACATAGCGCCTTTCAAGTGCTTTACAGTGGAAGGGGACCTCACTAACCACCACCAGTGTGGAGTACAGAGAGATCATGCACATGTTATCATCAAAGGGGCCATTTGTGGTTCAAAGGGATAAGCTGGCAGTCCAAAGGGATGTGGCTAGCAGCTAACCTGTGAGAAGGCACTGGCTGGCATCCCCAGTGGGCAGCGACTGGATGCGGTAAGGGGAGTAAGGGATCTCATCGCCGCCGTATTTTATGGTAATGGTGTAATGGCCGATCACGTCAGGCACGTAGGACACGGTGTAGGTGCCATCCATGTTGTCGTGGATGCTGGCCTTCTTAGGCTTGCCCTCTGGATCCTGTCACGCAAACACACGTGGATATCCATGTCAACAACAATAACACAATTTCCATGTTAACCAATAAAATATGAGAAGGCAGATTGACAGGGGTGGAGGGGATGAGAGTGGCCGAAAGATGAAACCCACCAGGATCTGGACGGTGAGCAGACCCTCGCCTGCATCGCGGGCATCGATGGTGAATTCCACTGGCAGGCTGGCAGCCACCCCAGAGGTGTTCAGGCCAGGGCCGCTGGCCCGGACCTTGCTGGCATCATGTGCTGGGCCTGCATTGACCTTGAAGGGACTATGAGGGGTAAAAGTTGACCCAGTCATGTTACTGAATATAAACGATTACAAATTAGCAATATCCAAAAAACGCTTAGTTGTTGCTGTTGGGAATGAAAAGGGTTAAAGTGTCAGTGCTCACCTGCGGGGAACCTCCTGGTCGGCGTATTTGACTGACACAGTATAGGGACCTTCTTGGGCAGGTGTGTAGTTGACAGTGTGGGTTCCGTCACCATTGTTCATGACCTTAACAGGTTCAGTAGGTCCTGAGGGAACAACCATACAAAAGCAACCATTAGAAGCAAGAAATCCTGCCGACCAAAATAGAAGTCAAAATAAAAACTTCTTGAAATCAGTAGTCAAATCATAAATGCCTCTGAGCATTCAGTAGGGGGGGATTAGCTTTTACCTGATGGCCCATAAAGCTTGACATCCAGTGGGGCCTGTCCTGCCTGTCGGCTGTCCACAGTGAAGGTCTGTGGGTGGTGAGCTCTCACACCTGGGCCCAGTCCAGGGCCGGAGCATTTCACCTTGCTGGGGTCGATGGTGTCCCTCACTGGCACGTGGAATGGACTGCCTGAAGAACACACACACACACACAAAAAAAGGGAGGATGAAGACTCTTCTTGTTGAGCATATTTCTTTATGTTATGCACGTCTTCGTTCTATATTTATGCACAATATAGGATGACAAACATATACAATTTCACTGCATTTCTTACACCCAGTAACTATATGCATGTGACAAAAAATGTCCTTGTATTCCTTGTACTCTTCCTTCATAGCCAGTTACTGAGGGAGTCTGGTAGACAAGGACAATGGCCAGTGTGGGTGCAGGAGTACCTGGGATGGGCTGGCCTCCGTAGGTGATGTTGACATCATAGTCGCCGGGGATGAAGGGCACGTACTCCACGCTGCAGCTTCCGTCCTTGTTGTCTTTGCAGGACATCTTAGACTCTGATGGACCCTCAATGGCCAGACCCAGTCCACCAGTGCCAGCACCTCTGTGGGGGCACAGGAAAAAAAAGAGAGAGAGAGTGAGAGTGGATGAGAGACTGGTTTGCTGTAGCTACAGAGAGCTATAGAAAGACTGTCTGTCTTGGCTTCTGTTGGTAGAGCAAATCCTACATCACGAGAACAATGAACTAAATTTGAGAATCCGATGAGTGAAGTGTACCTGGTCTCCACTGTGAAGCAGTTTGGTTTGTGTGTGAAGCCGTTCTCAAGGCCGGGCCCGTAGGCACGCACACGGGTTGGGTCACAGCCCTCCACCACACCCACCCTGAAGGGGCTGTTGGGGATGGGAACGTCATCGTAGAGGACCTCAATCAGATGGATACCTAAACAAAAAGCTCAGGCATGACTTGACATTCCTGCACTGCATGGCATATATATATATATATATATTAAACAGAGGCTCATTTCAGCATACATTGTAGCATATACAAAGCATAAGAAACATGAAAATATCTCACAATGAGCTGTGTGGTTTCATTTTGTTTCGCCATCCATCTTTTTAATATGACTGTATGCAAAGACTTCAGTGAGCGGTTTACTCTGATGTCCATGCAGTGAGCCTGGCAGACCGAACTAAAGCTTTTATTTCTGGATATTTGTTTGCCTTGGAGGGCTGAGGGGAGCCATAAGCATGACTAAACGCTGCCTCGCTGTCCTTCGGTTGGCTGGAGTCTGGCATGGCATACATACCTGTCTGGGTTTAAGAGCCTCTGTTCCCAGCACACCTCCTATTTTTAACCCAACATGCTCTATCAGACCCTGCACCCCTACCCCCCAACCTGCTCCCCCCCTCAACCCTCTTATACTATCTCTCTCTCAAAGCCCTCAGCTCACCCCCCAGACTCCATTAATGTTTCTCTCTCTCTCTCTTTAGCACACAGCACCTGCTCTTATTAATCTCCCCCACATCCCTCTCTTCTTTCTCTTCTCCCTCTCTCTCTCTATCATACTATTTTTTTCTCACACATCCCTGTCCAGTGCTTTCGATCATGTGCCTGTCTAATCCTTCTAAAATAACATGTCAAATAAATCTCCAAAGCTCAGCTCTGCCTGTCTTCAACACTTAATCCCTGCCCTGTGGCAGCCAAACTGGTCAGACACCAGTGGGGGGGGTGTTTTTTTTGTTTTTGTTTGTTTCTTTGCTCACCCTCTTCGTACGCAGTGTACTCCACCCTGTAGGTGCCGTCGCCTTTGTCGGTGAGGTAGGCGTCCGTGTTGTTGCCCGAGGGGTTCATGATGCGAACCTTGACGTGGTTCCCTCCGGTCTTGATCTGTGCGCGGGCGTCCACAATGAAGTGGGTGGTTACGTCACGCAGAACACCTGTGAGCAGAACAGAGTTGTAACGATTGTGTTAGATCGATAGATAGATAGATGGAAGTAGACATACTTTCTAAATCCAGAGGGAAATTCAGTTGGTGCTGCACATGACATTTCCATGTGTCATTGCTCTAGATAATCCTAAGATTATCACCTGCATTGCAAGTGTATGACTTCCACAAGCACTAGAGCGACCAACACACAAACCCAAGGCTTTGCCTCTCACCTCTGGGCTCCACTCCTGGGCCATAGACTGTGACTCCCGTGGTGTCCACAGCGGGCTCCACCTGCACACGGATGGGGCATTTGGGCACCATCTGACCGCCGTACTTGATGGTAATGGTGTGCACGCCGTGGAGGGGCGGGATGTAGGTGACGGAGAAGGTGCCGTCGTTGTTGTTCTGGATGCGGACCTCGGCCTTGGCGCCCGTCTCGGAGACGATCTCCACGGTCAGTTCGGCATCGCCAGCACGTGTGCAGTCCACGGTGAAGACGGCCGCCTCGCCGGCCTTGGCCCGCTCCAGGCCCGGTCCACTAGCCACCACCTTGCCGGCATCCAGAGCAGGGCGCACCGCTGCCTTGAAGGGAGACCCAGGGATGTGGGCTTCGCCGAACAGGATGTTGATGTTGTAGTCTCCAGCCTCGGTGGGCAGGTAAGACACGGAGCAGGTGCCGTCGCCGTTGTCCTGGCATTCGATCTTAGCCTCGCAGGGCCCTTCCACAGTCAGGCCCAGGCCACCAGCACCAGCGCCTTTGGTGTCGATGACAAAAGGTGCAGGCTGACCCACAATGCCACCCTTCAATCCTGGACCGTAAGCACGCACCTGAGAAAAGGAGGAAATAAAAGATACAATAAGTTAATACAGTTATGATGTCTGTGGCTTGAAAAAAACACTACATTACTCCAACCCCAACAAATCTGATTAGGAAAATAATTTAATTCCAAATTACTCCAACCGCAACAAATTTGACCAGGAAAATTATATATACATATAATACATATACATATAAAACATAATATATTCTGTGCACCTTGGAGGGGTCTGCTGGCATAACTCCCTCAACAGAGAAGGGGCTTCCTGGAATTGGATTGCCATCATAGGTGACTTCAACCTTGTAGGGGCCCTCCTCAGGTGGGATGTACTTCACAGAGGTTGTTTCATTGGCCTTGTCAGATTCCAGCTTGCATGGGATTGGACGTCCAGAGGGTGATGTCATTTTCACACCCACCTCCCCCTGGCCACCTGCACCTTTGCTGTTCACGGTAAACTCCTGATCCTTTCCGACCTCGACCCCTGAACAAAATACCCACAAACAATTCAATTACTGCATCCATAATCAGGGATTATTTATTTGATCTAAATAGGAAATGTATTATTTACAATTAAATAATTAAGTAGTTATGTCAATAAATATGGCAATCCAAGATTCAAGAAATTATAAGTCAATAAACAAACAATCATAGTTTGCACAGTATGTGTATGCAAAAGGACTGATCTGATCCTGTTTGGTCAGTACTTACTCTCGTTGAGTCCTTGGATCTTAACTTTGTTGGTATCCAGAGGAGGCGCCACGGTGATGTTGAAAGGGCTTTTGGGAACAGGGTCTCCTCCGTAGCTGACAGCGATGGTCAGGTTGCCCTACATGGACCCAATGTTCCACACAGGGAAGGAGGCACAGCCAGGAAAAAAAGGAATGCGAGAGAGAGAGAGAGAGAGAAAGACAGAATGAGGACGAGCAAGATGATAGGCATTTGGTAGGAGGGTCACAAGGATGGGTGATATTAGCTGGGGGAACAGGTTCCTGGTCACTCAATCAGATAATATGCATTCCTCAAGGTTATGCAAGTGTAGCTGCAGAGATAACTGTATCTGAGCAGGTCAATTATTCAGAGGAAGGGAGAGCAGGAGGAGAGGGACATTCACATTCCAGTCATGCTCAGACTGTCCTCACCTGGTAAAGAGCAGTGTACTTCACGGTGTACGAGTAGTCGTGGTTGTCGATGATCTCAAAGTCCTTCACAGCCTCTCCTTTCACAGCCGCTGTAAAGAGGATCTCAGGCTTGGCCTTCCCAGCACCCTTGGTGTAGATGGTGAAATGAGTTGGTGTGCCCACTTCCACGCCTGACCAGGTGAAGGGAGAGAGAGAAAGAGCTCAGTGTCTGATATTACACTTCAACAGTGTGAGCCACACACTTGTGCTCTGAAGAGTGTCTTTGAGGTTGTCTCAACGTGTAATCTTCCAGTTCTCACCTGTCTTGTTGAGTCCAGGGCCCTCTGCTCTCACTTTGCCTGAGTCATGAGATGGGTCCACTTTCACTTTGTAGGGACTTGTGGGTATTTCCTGAGAGCAATACCACAGAAAAGCCTTCAAAAATCGCACTTTCAATCTCTTAAAAATCACACTTTTCAATCACTATTTAAAACAAATGTGTGTAACTTGAGTTTGTCTCACCTGATCAGCAAACAGGACCATGACGGTGTAGCGCCCAGCAGCAGGGGGTGTGTATTTGACGGTGAAGGTGTCGTTGTCGTTCTTAATGATGTCAAAGTCAATATCTGCCTCTGCTGGCCCAACCACTCCAGGGGCACATTTGATTCCAATGCTCACATCGCCTGTCATGTACAGAACATCAATTCAGTTCAACTCAGATGTTAAATGACATATAATTTGTTGCTGTATGTGCAAAATGCAAAGCGCTCAAAGAATGTTCTAGTCTAGATCTTTTCATACCTTGACCTGCCTCACTGCAGTCAACAGTGAAGTAGGTAGGCTCATTGGCTTTCAAACCTGTCTTCTCCACACCTGGTCCATAGACCTTAACTTTGTCTGGATGGCATCCTTCACCAACCAAAACCTGTTTGTGTATGTGTGGGGGGATGGCAAAATAGTAAATTTACATAAATCGACAACATGGAACAAAATAGAGGTATTTTTCAGTGAGGTAAGGCACACAATGTAAGATCCAGGACAACGCTGATAGACGTACCCTGAAGGGGCTATTGGGAACGTTGACCTCTCCCCATGTGATGATGATGGTGTGCTTGATGGGCTTGGTGGGGATGTACACACAGAAGAAGGTGCCATCGCCCTTGTCTGTGATCTGAATATCAATGACGCAGCCTTCCGCATCCTACAAGCACAAAACTGAGCTGTCAGAACCGAACCGATATTTAAAAATAAATATAAACAATGTCTCTACAAAGAGGGCTTGTTGGTTACCTGAGCGTAGATCTTAAGTTTGCCATTTCCAGCCAGTCTGGCGTCAATGGTGAATTCAGCAGGCTTGTTGATGATGCAGCCAGTGGGTTCAAGGCCTGGTCCATAGGCTTTAACCTGTAATGGAAATAAGTGACTTGCTTTGACTTACTGACTCTGCTATGTGACGTCTATGAGGTACCTGTCACTTATGACCAGCAGGCGCACTGACCTTCTCTGGGAAGACGTCATTGGCTGCTGGGAGGATGTGAGCGATAAAAGGACTGTCCTTGATGTCCTCATCATCACAGATGACATGAACAGCATAGTCACCAGGCTCGGTGGGCCAGTAGCGCACGTCACAAGAGCCGTCACCCTTGTCATCACAGTCAATCTTAGCCTGGGATGGACCCTCAATGGAGAAGCCTGTGCAAACAGGGGCAGAGACGGAGGTCAGTGTCTTGGTCACATTAAATCACATTACATCACATCTTGAGGGATGATTCTTATGTTTACATTTCATTGTTTTTTCATTCATTCTTGACTTATAAACATAAATATAATATATTTATATTACATAAATATAAATAAAGAATGACTTAATCTTGAGGGCCGACCTTTATGTTTACATTTCTTACCAAGAGTTCCAACTTCAGTGCCGATGGCCTCCACCACAAAGTCAGCTGATTTGCCAACCATGCCTGTCTCAAGGCCTGGGCCCCAGGCACGCACCTTCTGCTGACCTGCATCCACAGCCACCTCCACCTCGAAAGGACTAAAGGTCATGCAGAAGCACCAACGTATAAGGTCAAACCACAGATAACACACAGTGTATTCAAAATCATTGCCTATTGATTGATCTGAACTCAAAAGATTCAAACTTTCTACAGTATATGACTGGAAGCAAAGTAAAAGTATTGCTGACCTGCGTGGGATGGGCTGACCGCCCCAGGTAATGGTCACTGTGTATTTTCCAGGCACCAAAGGCTGGTAGTCACATTCATACACGCTGTCCCCAACATCCCGCACCTTCACTGAGATGTCGGCTCCATCTGTGAACATACAGCACAAAGCTTGTATGTAACACTGCATTTCCCTCAGTAACCATACACTTGTGTGGTTGTGCTGTCAGGTCAATTTATGTATCTAACACATTGAATAACAACAGAAGTTGACCCAAAGTGCTTTACGAGACAGACAAATAGAAAAACAGACAGGCAAATATTAGAAAAGAAAAGAAAAGAAAAGAAAGAAAAGAAAAGAAACAACTCCTTACTTGGACCCTTCACAGTGACCTGGAGCTCTCCAGTTCCAGCTCCCTTGGTGTAGACTTTGAAGTCAGCCACCTCCTTCACTCTCACCCCTTTGGGCTGCAGGCCGCGGCCAGTGGCCCTGCAGGCATTGGCGTTGGTGGCTGATGGATGCAAGGAAAAAGAGGGAAGGCGAGACAGAGTTAGTCGGTCGTCAGACTCTGGCCAGTGGCAGCGGGCGGTGCGAGCTGACTACAGTCATGGTTAGTAGAGAAGAGAGGGCTTAGTGCTACATGATGTTCACATGGCCTGCCCTCACAGAGCAGTACAGATGGCAGAGGAGGACATGGAGCACGAGGACTGATCTCAGAACAGTGGACTGACAATGACACTAGCACATTATGATGAACAGTGGACTGACAATGACACTAGCACAATGCTTTACGATGAACAAATGACCTTCACACCTTCACAAAATGTAAGCAATTCATTTTGGTGCCAACACAATACTGTGACATGAAAATCCAAGCAATGGACTAACAATGGTCTGTGTAGAGATGCTTAAATGAATCACTCCAACAAACATTTTTTCAAAACTGTAAACAAAACATGTAGGACCACATTCTAGAGTGAACATTGTGCATTGTGCAAAAGTCTGTGTTGCTGCACTACAGTATATTGTAACTGAGAAACGTACATATTTTTTTTTCTGCTGTCATCTACGCATGCCCAGTAAGAAACGAATCGTCACTCTGGACAAAAGACATCTTTCCCTACATGCTTGCAACTCTCTTTCCTAAGCAGGAAAGCATCCATTCTCTGGACCTCTCCCTGGTCACAGCATGCCTCGGAAGACGCATCAAGCTGCCGCAAGCAGGACCACAGACGGGGGCCCAAGCACAGGACACACATCACATGTCTGTCGGGACGTCGGCGGTCACTAGACACAAGCAGCGAGAGGCTGACAAACGGGCGGGCGGGTGAGGTTCGGCTGGCGGGAGCCGCGCAAAGGGGCACGAGCCTCGCCCAGCAACCTGTACTAACTTGGTCGGGCAGGTTTGGGTGGCACTTTGGGTGCACCTTTCTTAGGTTTATCCACAGGTGGGGTGCGCACCGACTGCGGGAGAATCTGCACTGAGGGCCCCATAGGGACACTCGGGGGAGCTACAAATGACAGATAAGCGTGTTCATACAAGCATGTCCCATTATAAGCATGTTCCCCTCCAATCAGCACATTGCAACAGTGAACAGACTACTGTTGTGACAAAATAAATAGAGGAAAACTGAACTCCCATGAGTAGAAATAAAGGCAGTTAAAGACACGTGGAGGTGATGCTCTGGGACTGACCTTCAGAGATCTGCACAGGGAAGGGGCTCTTGGGGATGGGTTGGCCGGCAAATGTGACGTGGATGGTGTGAGGGCCCTCCACCATGGGCTTGTAAGTGCAGCGGAACACATTGTCACCTTTGTTCTCCAGCATGACCTCTACTGTGTCCCTGCGACCATGTGGGTCGACAATGACCACTCCAACATCTCCCTCTCCAGCGCCTGTAAAAACAATGTGATGTATAGAAATTAGATTTTTGACTGTAGTGTTATGCTTGAGTGAATTTTTTCTAAGTGTGAATTTATTGCAATTTTACTACTCCTCTCAAGACTGGCTTGCTCCTCACCTGCTGTGTAAATGTCGAAGTAAGTTGGTTTGGCAGCCACATTGCCAACGGGCTCCAACCCTGGACCCCGGGCCTGAACTTTGTTGGGGTCACCCACAGCTTTCCCTACATTGACTAAGAAGGGGCTCTTATTGATGTCCTGTCCAGCAAAAAGCACTTTAACCTGGGGAATCAGACAGGCCAGTTTAAGTAACAGCACAAAGGACCAATACTGTTGATTTTATACGGAGACGATCACTAAGCAGGAGTAATCATTAGCCATTACCTTGTGAGGACCAGCAACTTTAGGAACATAGCACACAGAATATGTCCTTTTAGGGTCGTTGTTGGCAACAACTTTAGCCTGGAGGGGCAGAGAAGTCAACAGAGAATGCCAAAGTTATAGACAAGCAAGATTATCTTAAGTAGTGTATCATGAGATTATCTAAATTTAAAATGATCTTAAGTAGTGCATCATCGTCATCATCATCATTGTCATCATCTAGCTCCGCTTAAAAAGACGACAAACCTCTTCAGTATGACCCTCCGGATCCTCAACATAAACAATGATTTCACCCTGTCCACCCTCAGCTGTTTCCACTACGAACTCTGCAGGCTTGAGCACCATGTTGCCATGAGGCTCAATACCTATTAAAGCAATAGAGAGCAAAATGTTACAGTTTATCCATAACCAACACCCTATATTTAGCATGAGCACATCCAGAGCACATCATATTCAGGCCTTTAGCTTACCTGGTCCATAGGCTTTGCAATTTTGGGGGAACAGCTGTCTGGGTTTGATGGGGGCACCAGGCTTGAGTTTGGCTTTGGGGAACTGGGACAGGTAAGTCATAACAGAGTGCTCATCTACATTGGGGTCCACAATTTCCTCAGGAGCAATGACCTGGACAATAAAGAAGAACGGAAGTGAGAGGGCTATTTCTATCGTTGATATTACATTACTATACATCATGATGCAATTATTTAGCTAACCTTTTTTTAATCTGGCTCGACTTGGTGGGTAATTATACACTTATTAGTGTGTTTTCTGGAGTCATAGCCCATGATCTCTGTGTTGTTAGCACCAAGCTAATGATTACTTGTCCTACAATAACATTCTTTATTATCACGCACAGCCTGGGAAACGTTTCAACTGGCTTTAAAAATACAGCCTCGCCACAGCACGTATACTGTAACAAAGCAGTGCATGGCTGTCCAGTGTCTATATTTGCTGCTGTGGATGGAGGGGTTAAGGACGGGGGCCTCATTAAGCCGAGGAGAGGATTTACCATGAGCCACGGCTCTCCCACACCTCCTTTAGAACGGGTGCAACTCTGTGACACACACCTCACGCTATCTGTGGAATGCCCCAGTTTACACTGCACAGCTGCCATGCCATGTAGCATGGGGCCGTTCCTTTGTTGCTAACATTTTAGCATTACATAAGACAGACTGCCAAACAGTACCCACCTCTAAAAGCTAGGCCCTGTAATCTACTCAAATCTTTACAGAAATAGCTAAGCAGGTCCCTCAATGACAGTACACTGAAACCACTGCAATTCCAGTTATCTCTGTACTTATTTCATTACTTCCTCGTAGTCCTGTTGTGTTGGTGTCTCACCTGTGGAACACCCAGCCAGTCATCCGCCTGCTGCATAGCCTCTCTTGCATTATCCACGGGCTTGTTTGGGTCCCAGGTCTCCCAGTCAGGACACAGACCTGTAGGAGAATCCAGCGTATGGGAGTGTAAGGCTTTCAGAAGAGAGATACTTCTAGAAGCTATTTCAGCAGTTGCCACAGCTACGGTGGACTTGTCAACAAGGTCACCCAGATGCGGCAGCCAACCAAAACAGTAATTTTAGGAACTCTGCTGTCCCGCAAAGCCCTTTGTTTTAGGTTCTTTTTAACAGTGGAGGTGAACTAGCGTTGTAACGGGAGCTGGACCATCACAGCGCATAAGATTACATGCCATTGTAATTGGATTAGAATAGGTGACATGTGACCACTGTGTCTGAGTTAGAGGATACTTTAGTTCATCCTATTGTTTCTAATGCATTGTCATTGTGTGGAACCATTCCAGTAACAAATAAAGCTAATTCTGAATATTTAATATATGTACTGGATGCTAATTATATTTTTACTGGTTGGATGGGAGTTCTTTTTTTTTTCCAAAAAGTGGCTAAGCATGACTTAAAAGTGGCTAAGCATGATTTAATATTCCCCCAGCAGAAAATGTGAGGTGCTGTTACACAACAATGATGCACACGTCTAGATAAATAATGAAGCGGTCTGAAAGTCTGCTCAGTCCGTCAAGCAGGGACAGAGTGGACAGTCTGTGTTTGTTCACACCATCTCCTCTGCAAGAGGCAGAGAGGCAGACCCTGTATGGTCATGACTGGAGAGGCCAACCGGCAGCTGTTTAATGTCTGCCAGTTTCAAGTAAACACAAGCTGAGGTGATACCTCCCTTTCTCTTGTAGGACTGTGCTTCCCTAATGAAATATCTCGTCTATTTTACAAAGTGGTAGATTACGTTCCAGCTCTTTATCTTGCTGTCAAGCTCGAGTGGCAGGATGAGAACTTTTTTGCATCATCTGATCTCCCACTATCTGATTTAGCAAGCAAACCAGCCCAAATTAGGGGTGGATTAAACAGAGACAGAGTTTCTGTAACAGTGATCTGCAAGGAGTCCACGACAGCTTCACTCAGCCCTGGCCAGCTGTCAGGGATGTGCTGGGGCATGGGAATTACATAAGGCATTTCCATCTCTCAGAGGGTTCGGAGCTTTGACAGGAACCCAAAATGGCTGAGCTGGGTTAAAGTAGGAACTCCCTCAGCCTGACAGGCAAACCACCTGTTCTACTCATGAGTTCCTGAATAATGACTGGTTCATGACCAGAAGCTTGCATTACATCAGTGCACACATCGGGTTCATCGGTACTGAAGTTGTCAACTAACTTTTTTCTAACAGTTATCACTTCAATGTATTATATTTATATATATGACTGCCCTTTAAGTGCCCACTCACTCACCGGGGGCACAGTTGTCCACCAGGGCTCCCAGGGCCTTGCCGTCCCTCCAGTCCCTGTTGAAGTTGGTGATGGGAAGCTGAGGCACTTTGTTCTGGATCCATCCCAGAAGCCTCTGCTTGGGCGTGAGCTTCTTGGCGTCCTCGTCATCTTCGTCATCCCACATGGGCATGGAGATGGAATAGTGGAGGATGAGGGTCCAGATCAGACCCAGAATCAGCTTCAGGTTCCCATCCACAATGGCCTTGCTGTCTGTAATACACAAGGAGGAGACACACACAGGAATTGTGAAAGATCCTGCCACACTGCAGAAGACAATACATTTCTAAAAGACTAAGCAGAACGTACTAAGGAAGAAGAACTTCACCCAAATAACCACATTAGCATCCTAAACCAACACCTTAACAAAACCATGACACAGTCCTGAAAATCTAGATAAATTAGTGTTAGCTTATGAAAAGAAAGAAGCCAACAAATCACTCAACCAACTGTACTTCTGCCATGACCATAAATCCCAGCACCTATGGGAGAGGCTGTCAGTTTCTCTGGGATCATATCATATAGCTCCCCCTTTTTCCACCCTCATGCACCCTTGCAAGTAGTTGCCGCTCCACTCAGACAGTAACATATATGTTTAGAGAGGGAATGATGAATGTTGAACACAGGCAAAAGCTCATCGTTTTTACTTGACAGGCAATACTGGCCTGTCACTAGCTACATAATTGACCATGTGCTAAACAGCCTTCTCGAGCCTGTGACAACTATGTAAATGTATAGTCTGAAAATTATAGGATGCTTTCTATGATTACATGGTAACAAATGTCATATCTTACAGCTGTCTTTATAAAAAGTGAGGGCATCACATATTGTTAAGTGGGTTTCCTGTGACAGGTGTGGGGTAATGAGTCTGTGTCTGGATGGTGGAGGGCATCACCCAAGAGAGTGTGCCTTGCCTTTTGCCTCCCATTTGAGAGGAAGGTGTGCACTCGACCCATGCCCTGCGCATCCACACTCAGCAGGATGATGCCACATTTCTCGGCCATGAGGTCACATCACCACCACGAGACAGGGAGTCTCCTCACATTGTAAAAAAATAAAACCCACCCATCGCAGGGGCCTTCATAACTCTCTCCTGGCCCATAGCAACAATTTGATACAGAATTTCACTCTCTGTCGGGAGCCATCGCTCAGGTTTACCAGGGCAGTAACTGTCAGGCGTTTAATGAACGCCGCAGCCTTAGCGAGGCAGGCCTTTATGGTGACAGATGAGCTCTTGTCTAATGGCAGATTCTTGTATCAAAACGTTGCATGTGGCACCAAAGTGAGGGGAAACTGAGATGTGTTTCTACTCATCGTATGTGACACCGCTGAGACCCATGGAAACACAACCAGTCAGCAGGAGTTATAAAAACAATTTCCAGCCTACCCAACAATTCTACTCTGCTCATAACCACAGAAAATAGTGATGAGCAAGACGTGCACAAATTCATATTCTGTATTACTCAAACAGGCAGTGCGAAATCAATAAGTAGGCCTAGCAAAAACACTCAAACAAACGCAATATTGTGTACAGCAGACTGTGTATTCTTCTAGTTCTTTTATGGGTCATACCCAAATGACCAAATGTATTCTGGTCCCTGTCACAAGTGGCAGTGACCTTGCAGTCCAAGCTCTCCCCCCTTAGACATGCATAGGCAGACAGAGACCAACCCTGTTGCCCCAATCAGAAATCTATTTAAAGATTCAGCTATGGGGCAAGAAGACAGCTTATCTATCTTTATACTTCTCTGTCATTCACCAACAAATGGGCCTTGCTGTCAAGAGACCATGAACCATTTGAAAACACTTGTGACCTTTGTCTTACACGGCCAACACAAACTATGTATATACTGTTTACAATTTTGATTCTCAGCTGGATGTGTGAAGTGAAGTTATTCTGATAGACAACATCTAAATCCGGCTCTTCCCTCATGCATGGCAGGGTGTGTGGTGATAGTGGCAAGCATCAGTGAAGGCAGAACCCCCCCCCCCACCCACCCCACCCCCCACCCTCACCCCACCCCCACCCTCACCCCCACCCCCACCCTGTATGCTGGATGCTGCCACTGGGCCTTCTAGAATACACCAGCATGCTGCCAGTGTCTTTCAACACTTCAGCTGGTGTGCCCTCAGTGGCTGCTGTTTGCTGACCTCTTTGCACTTTGTGTTGCATTCTGGGTAAATGGCCATTCCCTGGCCTATTCCCTTTAGCCTTTAACCTATGACCTTCAGATGCCACTGACAGGACATGTTGACATAGCAAGTGGTGTGTGTATGTGTGTGTTGTGTGTTAGTGTGTGTGTGTATCTGCACTAGTGAGAGAGTCTAATAGGTGTCCTGTGTTTGTATGTTTACATTTTCTTTTGTTCTTCCACTTCCTTTCTACAGTTTGATCAGCACAACTATTCTTTCAGATATGCTCACATTTAACAGACAGGCATGAGAGCTCCTTAAAGCAATGATCTCAGTGGCACCTCAGCGCCAGAGTCCTCCACTGCCTGACCTCAGCTCCCTGCTCATCACCAGTTTGTGAGAGTCCAGCAGTACGTGCTCAGCCTGTGTATAAGCGCACTATGCACCATGCACAATATCAATCATTTAATATTCCTCTGTTGCAGTGTCAGAACAACTTTGCACAACTCAATCTGTACATACTAAAATGATGCTGAACACAGCTGAGCCTCTCAGTAAGCAAACACTAAACTTCTGTTGGTGGTAAAACTTATTTCAATACAGCGTGCACAAAATTATGTTCATTTGAGTTCAGTGCGTCTGTTTCCCTGCCTCTCGCTGTATCCTTTCTGTCTCGGCTGTTCAGTTTAACCCTGAAACAAGCTAAACGTAATAATGCTTAAAGTTACTTACCAATGGATACCAATTTGATGCGTTCCCTCTCAAGAAATTCCAGCGCAACCGAAACATTTTCCAGTTTCATTTGTCGGAAGTTTGGTCTAACGTGATGCTTTCTGTACATTTTCTTCTGGCTCAAAACTTCCAGGAGAGAAATCAGCTTGAGCCCGTCGCCCAGGTCTCTCTGGAGGTCTGTGACACTCTTGTTGACACACTTCAGGTGTTCGTTGCACCACCTGGTGAAGGTGTTCTGCTGAATCTTCTTCCATGGCGCATCTTCCGCAAGGTCTTTCTCCGTGGCCGGCATCTCGTCCTCCTCTTCGTCCCCGAAATCGGTGCCCTGGTAGTACTGAGGCGGCAGCTGGTCGTCGTAGTGTGTGTTGTTGCTCATCATCTTGGCGGTTGTCTTGTCCCTTTTATACCGATGTAATACCTTAGTGTGAAATTGACTACGCTGTAGTTTTACAAAGTGGTGTCAAGCGCGTCCCCGCAGCGAAAAGTTCAGAGCTTGGAAGGGATTGACAAAAAACGAAAAACTTTTCGGATGTACTTGTTAAGAGGACACTTATGTCACGACAATGATGGATGAAATAATCCGATTTACAGTTTACAAGGCAGCCAGTCCCCGTTTTTTAATTGGCAGTATCTTGACAAATGTAGTCTCTACTTCTTAATGGACACTTTCGCGCTGGAGTCTCTTTCTGGAAAAAAATTTCTTCGTGGCAGGTGAGAGGAGTAGGTTTATGCGTTGATCTGCAGTGGAGAGTCGAGTCTCTTATTGAAATTGAAAGGGGACCCTGGCCAGGCCGGGTTTAAAAAGACCCTAGACCCCAGGTCCACGTCAGATGCATGGATTCCCTGGAATGTCCCTGTCATAATCATGGTCATAGAAGTGATGGGCAATTTTCTAATCCCCAAGGATAAAGATGAGTGGAGCGATTGGCTAAGTCTAGTATAGTCAGCTGTGATTGGTCGGACCTCAAGCAGTTTCAACAGTTGTGACTACTTTCTTTATTTTTAGGTGCGCCAAACTTGGGAGAGGGGGCTGTCGCTTCTCAATCGTAAACGTGTGCGGTCACCGTGTCTCCTCTGAACAAGTGAGCCAAGAAAAGAAAGTGACGTTTGAATTAAACCAAACATACAGCGTGGCTCATGCGAACAGATTCTGGCAGCTCATTAAAATTATTCATTCAGGACCCTCAAATACTCCTTAAGTTAATTAATTAAGCTTAATCCTTGGTCAAACTGAATTTTCTATGGTATGAACAAAGTATCTATCTAGCCTAGCTAGCTATCAAACTCTTAAACTTCAGGGACTAGTTATATGTTTTCTCTAGCAAGGCATATTTACACAGTTGATGCAACATGTTATTTATTAACTAGCAATTTTCGTTTCATACAGCGTATGGTCATGGGGGTCATGGGGCATGACCAAGCGCTGGGTAAAACATTACAATTAACTTTAATTTACTTTAGATAAACTTAGATACATATACTTGTACATAATTTCATTGGGCTAATCATTGTGTGTTTTATGTTGTTCATCTGAGTGAACAGCAGGCTAATCATTCTGTAAAACTTAGTAAACTCTGTATATTCTGCAATGGTGCTTAAAGACAGTCATAAATTATACCAGCCAGACAGGCTAGACTCACGTCTAATAATATTAGACTAATCAGTGGATGATTGCTATTATGAGTGTACAGCGAGTGTTCTGTGTGTATGCATGGATATGTGCCAGCTCAGAGTGTAAATTAATGGTGTATGTGTGTGTATGTGTGTGTGTAGGCCTATTTTAGTTTGTCTGTCTCAGGCACGGATGGTGTGTGACAGTGACCTCTCTGGCCCGGTGACTCAGCAAGAGATGCCCTTCATCTCACCAGACTGTTCCAAGCCATCTTCCTCACCTGGATTGCATGGATGGAATTTCGGACACTGTTTGACCCGCAGCCTGTACATGACCTGTGACCTGTAGCTAGCTTGAGGTACAGAGGCCACACATTTATGCCAATGTTATACAGGTTCAAAGCAATACAAATAAAACAACAAACTTGGCTGACTCAGACAAAATTTTATATATCAGTGGAGTCAGACGTGCTGGAAGCACACTCATTGTCATATCAATAGATTCGCTTTCTCTCTCTCTCTCTCTGACTGTGGAGGTAAAATAAAACTCTTTGCTAATGTCCCTGGAAGGAACCCGTATACTTGAAAATGAATCTTGTGCGAGACGGTTTACAACTGCCTGTGAGTAAGAGGTATTAATAGTTGTGTACCGTCAATGACCTATGCAACCTGATGCTAGGAACTACTCCTCAACTTCCCACTCTTGGTGTAATGCTAAATCACATCTCACAGTGACATATACCATTGACAAACGGAAACAGGGGTCATTAGCCAGGAGATATTTTATTTCATAAAACATTTATGGTACAAAATATATTTCAATTTCACAAAAAAGCCACAAATATTGTTCGAAACAGCAAGGCGCATAGGAAACAACTGAAAATATAGCAAGCATTTGAGGACACTACAACGGCACAGGAAGAATGTCATTTAAACACATGCAACTTGAAAGAATTGGTACAGTGATTGATCCATATTGAAGTCAAGACCATATAATAATGCTTTGATGTCATCAGTTTATTCTCCCCTCAGATTAAAAATCAATATTGTGGTATTTTAACCAAACCGGTGCATATGCGACACAATTTGGCCAAATATTTCATATCCTTGGAACAGTCAGAAATATTGACTTTGTCATTGCGGAAAGGTCACAAGAGGGCCATAGACAGCTAGAGCTGATGAGATCTTCATGTCACACACATCTGCTACTTAGTGTCGCACTTCATTTCAAGGGAGGAAATAACTGCCCTCATTAGTTTCTCTTTCCTGTCAGCCTCTGCATGACATCCTATTGTCTATAAAAAGATGACAGAGATGTGCATTATCAGTGGAAATGTAAAATTAGCATTACTAACAAGCTCAGACTCCGTCCCCACACAGATCCCAGACAATATATTGCTTTGTTTGGAATTCTACGTGAAAGAAAGAAGTACATGAAAAAACACAAGCTCCATGACCATGACATTCAACACTTTGTAAGTGGTCACAAGAGAATGTCTATCACATCTGCATGCAAATGCTACCCTCTACTAAAATCACACGTGATAGGAGTTTGGAAAAAAAAAAAAACAAACTCTGTATACTGCTCTATTACAATATTTGGTTAACAAACGTACAACATTCTGTCAAAATATATCATATATCAATATTCTAAAAAGCAATATTTATCAGGTTATCTGACCCCAATTTTTTTGATGCAGCTTATTTACCAAAGAACTTGATCACAATAGCATTATTTACAGCTGATGCATTGTAAGGAGTTGAAACAGAAAGTTATATTCTAAAACATAAAGTTATATTCCAAAATGTGACAAATACATACATTATTTTGTGGTCATATGAGTTGTTCTATTTATGCAAACTCAAATCAATAATGGCCTTCATGTAGAACTTTGCCGTGTTTAGTGTTATTCGGTGTCTGTCGTGAACCACAAAGAGATAAAGGTACGAGATCATTGACTAAATACTTGACTTTAATTTTTTCTACAACACAAAAAGCTCAAAAGTCTCCAACTATTGTGCCTTGCAACAGTACCTGCAATTTTGTGCAGAAAAAATGTCTGAAACATTTCAAAAATTGACAACTTAATCCACACTCAATGTATGTAATCTACCGTTTTACACTAAGTTATAAGTATTAAGCCTGAATGGAATGCATGCTTTTTGCATGGTGCTAAAATAATTAAAGAGTACCAGTGCCTGGTTGTTAAGAAAACATATAAAACAATTGCAGGAATGCAGACTCTCCAGACTCTCACACAAAAGTACCTGGGGTCATCTTTAAAAAAATAACAGAGAGATCTACTGTATACAGGCAAACAGAACAAGCTGAGCCAGCCATTTCCTTATGAGGACAGTCATAGGGACTGCTGTTTGAGGACTGCAGGCTGAGAGCTTACAGTGGCAGGGTTCATGAGGGGTTGGTGTGTGGGAGACTCAGCTGGGATGGGATGGGTGTTCATCACAGGGATCTCTAGTATTTGTGTGGGAGTGTCTCGTCCTGAAGCTGCTCAAAGTGCTCTCATGGTATGCAGAGTCAAGTAAACATTCTTAGGGCCGGTTCAGTGAGCTTCTCTTGTCTGGGACCAGGACATGTTCCTGGTGTGGGCATTGGGGTCCCTTGGTTCCTGCTTGGGTGAGTGTATCTCTTCATGTTCATATGAGATTGTTTGTTAGATGTCCTACCATGGTGTTACAACCCGGCAGGTAAGAAATGTATATAATCAGTGGAGCATAAAATGGTGACCTTTTCAACATTAATGCCATGTAGTATGTGATGCATAAAATTATTGCAGGTTTTAACTGACAGTGCGTTCTTGACATATTTGAAAAAGCACCACCCTTTGGGTGCGGTCCTAATTAACCTTTATGTGTCATCTTCACATTTAGAACAGGTGCCAATGCCATCAGACTCACAATTCCAGATCTCCACAAACTCCAAAGTTTCTGAGACTGAGAAACTGTCACAATGGCACTGTTTGGCATGGGGCTCTCTAACCACACACCAGCTTCAACATGCAAAACTGAAGTGATTTTGGAGAGAATGTATCAGTAATGAAATGAGATGTTCTTCTAATGAAATTATATATGCATTCATTCATCATGAGCAAATATTATATACATGGATAAATTAATGTTGTTAGTTTTGAGTCATTCACAAATATCACTTAATTTTAAATCAATTTAAATTTAAACTGAGAAATGCTTCTTAATTGTTTAGTAAAGTGAAATATACATGTTATGAGGAAAGCAGGTGTTAAAAGCATCAAATTAGCTTTCATTTGATATGAAAAGAAATTTAGCTGCAAAGATTTGTTTCATATTTCATATTTCAGTGACGATACCTGCAAAATCTTAACATTAGTATGAAAATATATTTCCAAAACAACAAAATCATACAAGTTCATACAAGTTCCAGTAATATGTTGTGATATCAAATCTGTAATGGCACTGGTCATCATGTTGAGACCATGTTTTGTTTTTAATGCAAGGGCGACACACGCGCACACACTCACACACACACACACACACACACACACACCACACACACACACACACACACAGGCACACATTGTAGGACGATATATATGTGTATATATATATATGTTGAGGTATTCTCATCAGCTGGTTAGAGGGAGAGTTTTCTAATAGTACCGTCAGGCTAACTGTCATGCAGAGTTGGTTCTTCACTAAGAGTGGTGGAGACCTAGCTGGCCCAGCTTGTGATTAGCAGTAAAAGCACTTGCCCATCAATATGAATGAATGAGTCCCCCAGTAATGGAGGGCAGAGAGAGAGGACTGCTCAATATTAGAGACAACTCCGAGGTGAGTTAGAACTTAATTAAATCTGAAAGTGGCCATCCTCAAAATCCGCCCTTACTACCCCCCCCCCCCCAAAAAAAAAAAAAAAAACACCACCACGATGTCTCTATGGATATGTGTTATTGCATTCAATACATCTTCTTCCCTCTCCCCACCCCTTACTGACAATGACATCAATTTATCATTGAGTCTCTATTCAGTTCACATTAGCAACACAAAAATAGACTTACTATATACAAACTAAATTAAATAGTAGAATAAATTATAGTATACAGTATATAGTATACAGTATATAGTATACAGTATATCTCTATCTAAATCCTCTAAAGCTGCAGATGATGCTGCCATATTACAAGTAACATATAAAGAGGGAGAAGAATATGAAGGAAGAGAGAAGAGTGGGGAAAATGGAGTAAAGTCGGTTCAGTGCTATTCAAAGGAGCGTGCAGTTTTTCTCCTGCTGATACTGCAGTCCCCCCCGTGCCCCCCTCTCAGACGCCAAAACACAGGCATTATTACCCATAATGCCCTGAGCCGGTCTCCTTCATACGCCGCTAAAATCCATCCATTTTGGTGCAGAAAGCTCCCAGTATGCCCTCCAAAATAGATCCACCTCTTAGAAAGTCCCACAGAGGAAAGCTGTGGTTCGTCCTGTGTGCTTCCAACAACAATGTGGTGTTGAGTGATCCAAACAAGGGGAAAGAGAGAAAGAAAAAGTTTTTTTTTTTTTTTTTGAAATAAGGTTTTAACCGCAGCAACGTCTCGCTGGCAGTGACAGTGATGTCATCCGGATGTAAATCTGTGTGTGTCAGGCAGGAGAGGAGAGGAGAGCAGTACCATAATTGCCACCACCGCTGTAGTGGCCACAGGCCCAGACCAGGCTCCCCATTCCTTCACGTTCTGTAAACACAGCGAAGGAGAGATAGATGAAGGGGTGCAAGACTGGTATTTTTGGTGAGCGTTCCAGGATAAGGGGAAGGCCCTCGCTGGAACAAACAGTCATGTCGTCCCACATGGTGGCTCAGTTACGTAACATTTGCATTTCACGTCGAAGAGATTATTTTACAAAAAGATAAAAAACACTATTCGGTAGTCTGTTTATGATTTGTTTGTATTCTGCAGAATCTGTAGATGAATACAGTAACACTGCAATTTGAGCAATGAATGTTGGAAATGAACACATTAATATTTGAACTAAGCTTTGGAGTAAATAAGCTAAATGCATTATGCATAGCAAAGGGGAAAAGAATGTGTGAGCAAGCAATAATTCAGCATGATGCAGACTAACAGTGACATGCATATATATTACGCATGTTCCATAAGACAGAGTTTACAAGAGCTGATTGTTTATTGCACAAAAAAAATTGGCATGGCCTCATAGTAACCACCTCACAGAGATTTTCAGTGTGAAAGGTTGGCCGATCAAGTGTAAACGTACCGTACCTTTTATCCTCTAAGACGACAGCTCGGACCACCAGCACCAGAAAGTGGCCATTATTACAATCATTCCTATGAAAGGAACGGAGAGAAGAGGGGGCTCAGAAGACAGAGAGGAGATCTGAGCAGGAGACGGTGGGTACCGGGTGGGGGTGGGGTGGGGGTGTTGGTGGAGAGGGGGTGTGGGTGGAGGTGGAGGTGGAGGGGTGGGGGGTACAGAACAGAATGGGACAGACAGATGGAAAATGTCAAATTAAAAAACAAAACAAGAAAACACATGGTGGACACAATCTGGACATCAAACACAACATGATGGCCATGTTTGGCAGTGGAGGAACAGTACAGAGAGGATGAAGGGAGAGTGGGACAGACAAGATGCAGATACAGTGGATACACAAGTACACACATTTTCTGAGTGTGTGTGTGTGTGTGTGCTCGCAAGCATGTTTGTGTGTCAGTGTGTGTGTGTGTGCTCGCAAGCATGTTTGTGTGTGAGTGTGTGTAGGTGGGTTTGTGGTGTGTGTGGTGTGTGTGTGTGTTGTGCTCGCAAGCAGTTTTGTGTGTGTAGGTGGGTTTGTGTGTGTGTGTGTGCGTGTGTGTGTGTGTGTGTGTGTGTGTGCTCGCAAGCAGTTTTGTGTGTGTAGGTGGGTTTGTGTGTGTGTGTGTGTGTGTGTGTGTGTGTGTGTATTTCGGTATGCTTGCGTATGTGGGATTAAAGTAAGGAAGTTTAAGAGAGAGAGAGAGAGAATATTTCACAGCTTACAGTATGAGAGACAAGCTTGAAAGAAAGAAAAAAGAAAGACAGAAAGACAGAAAGAAAGAAAGAAGAAGAAAAGGGCAAGTGGGAGAAAAAGGACCCTACCAGTGCCAAAGCAAGAACCTCATCTTTTATTACCACTGAATATCTCACCTGTTCTACTTGTCAACATTAACACAAGAAACCTCTGAGCTGAAAAGCCTTTGCCAGGGCCACAGCCAGGGGCCTCCCCATGAGTGCTGACCCAGCCACCCCCTCTCCACCCTGCCACTGGCCACTGCCAGACCAGAGCAGCCCTCGACACTCCTTATCTGACTTTTCTGACATGAATCCCTCTTTCTTTCCCCACCTGGAACCTCATCTTCTTTAGGGCAAACCCCCTAGCCTGCAGGACCTTCCCGCCACTACCCCCTACCCTTACCTCACCTGTAGGCCCCTGTAACTGTGCCCCCTCACCTGCAGGCCTCCCTCATCCTACTGCCCCACCGCACCTGCTGCCCTCCATCATGCTGTCCCCCACCCTACCCCCCCCCATCACCTGCAAGCCCCTTCATTATACTGCCCCCCTCACCTGCAGACACCCCTCATTCCACCCCACCCCCTCCACCTGCAGGCCTTCTTCATGCTATTCCCCCCTCACCTGCAGGCCCCTCATGCTACCCCCCCCTCACCTGCAGGCCCCTCATGCCACCCCCCCCCCTCACCTGCAGGCCCCTCATGCCACCCCCCCCTCACCTGCAGGCCCCTCATGCCACCCCCCTCACCTGCAGGCCCCCTCATGCCCCCTCCCCCCTCACCTGCAGGCCCCCTCATGCCCCCTCCCCCCTCACCTGCAGGCCTTTCTCTGCCAGCCTGTCCAGCTCCTCCCTGCAGCGCAGCAGCTCCAGCTCCAGCTCCGCCCGCTCCCTCTGACTGGTGTCATACAGCACCTGGAGCTCCCGCAGCTCAGTCTTCAGACTGTCACACTGGGTACACACACACACACACACACACACACACACACACACACACACACATACAGCACATACACACACATTATAAACTTATATACTGTGTGAAAACAAAGTAAAAATCCAGTAGTTCATCTTTCATACATATTTCTATGTTTGCGTGAACATGGAGCAGCTGTACAGTATATACTGGTTGTGTAGTGTCCTATAATATGACTTGAACACTGGGGACCCGAGACTGGACTTGGACTTGAGGTTTAGTGACTTGACTACAACACTGGTTCTATCTCAGGAGCTGTGGTGAGCCAGAAGACTCCAGGGCAGGCTGTACCTCTCTCTGCACTTGTGAGGCCCTCTCCTCAGCCTGTTTGAGCTGATCCCTGAGAGAGAAGATCTCAGAGATGCCTCCCGTCCAGCCGGTGGGTGTCACAGGCTTGCCCTCAAAGGAGATGTTCTTCTGGATGGAGGCGTCCACCAGCCGGCAGTTGGAGCCAGTCGACAGCGAGGAGACGCCTCCGTCCGGAGATGCTCCGTCCTCCTGTTCCTCCTTTAGAGTCATGTACACACTACCAGAGCTGCTCCTGCGGGCAGGAACACAAAGCAAACACACACACACACACACACACACAAATGCACACATACATACACACACACACACACACACACCCACAGATAAGCCACACATGAAAAACACAGGCAAAAACCAGGCTACACAGACAAGGCCAAAAACAACAAGAGGGATAGCAATACTGTACTGTACTTGTGCTGCTGTTCTGTGTTAACACTGGAAATCAATGTTTGTATTCTCCTACAGTTCCTGCCTCAGGCATGGGAGACACCAGAGACCACTGCAATACCCCTGCTTCTCCTAGTTACCATTTTATACCATTATATAAGCTACAGAAGCACATTCATTTTTATGCTGTGTTTATCCATGATGTGACTAATCATGCATATTTATTTTGGGAATTTTTTAATTAGATAAGTTTCTAATAAGAACACATTTTGTGATCTAGAGGATTAAAATTGATTAGAGAACAGTCATTTGAATAAGTGACAGCTAGAAAGAGAGAGAGAGAGAGAGAAAAAGAGAGAGAGAGAGAGAAAAAGAGAGAGAGAGAGAGAGAGAAAGAAAGAAAGAAAGAGAGATGTCCCCACCCCATCCTCTGGAGCAGCTGCAGGCGCTCGGACAGACGTCTGTTGTCGTCCTTCAGGGTCTGACACTCCTCCTTTAATGTCATGCATTCCTCCCTCAGCTGGCACACGCCGCCTGAGCAAACAGCACGAACAGCACAGTCACAACAGTCACAACCTGCTCCCCCGTGACTTCCCCACCCCAGCCCCCCCCCACACACACCCCACCCAGCCCCCCCCAACCCAGCCCCCCCCCTGCTGCTTGCTCTGCTTCTGAGGCATCCGGAAATGGTGCCTCGAACGCCAATGGGGCAAGAAAACAGGAGGAGATCTGGCAAAATGGTGTCCGTGCCCACTGTCATCTTGAGCTGGGTGATTTGGATGGCAGATAGGCCTGGTATGCTAGTCATGCCAATCTCGCCCCCACCGGCCACCCCATGCTGAGTGGGCAGCAACTGTCAGTGGCCAGCCACCCACCACACAGGGACACACACACACACACACACCCATACACATACACACACACACAAACAAACACACACACAGACACACACTTACAAACACATACACACTCGCACATGGACACACACACACACACACACACACAGTCCTCTGCTCCACTGAGTAAGATAATGAGAGGAACCATTCCATCTGTCTCCTGTCCCATGAGGGCTCTGACTTGTTGGGTTGGATGGAGACGGGGTGGGCAGTGTGTGTGCGTGTGGGGGGGGGGATTTTGGGGTCGGTTGGGGCGGAGAGCAGATGGCCTCCTGTTCTCTCCAGGAGAGCAGGGTGACATCATGCCCCCACCCCTCGGAGAAGGTGCCCCTCTCCTCTGCACTGGGAGGGAAAGACTGCTGTGGAGCCCTGGGCACTGGGGGCTGGGTGCACTGCTGTGGAGCACTGGGCACTGGGGCTGGCAGCAGGTTCCCAGTGCGGCCGGCAGGCCGCTTTATTAAAACCCCAGGGCAGATTTATGCCTTTCACTCGTGGGTGCAAACTGCAATCTCAGCGGCAAAACCCAAAGGAGGCTTCATGGGCTTCAAGGGCAGGTTTCAATGATACCAGTAATTACGCAAGGGGAGAGGACCGTCTCAACACATTTTCTTTCATCTTCCTCTTCCTCTTTTTATTCAACCTCTGCTTTATTTCATACATTTGCTTCTCTTAATGGCCAAAATGTTGATCAATTACTATGCTTAATAAACTCCAGTTTAATACATTAATGTTTAACTGTTTGTGAAATATGACAATGTGCAGTTCAAAAGGCTTCAGTGTAAACAATTGGGCACCTTTTGCCTTGAGGTCCAGCTCACACCTGTATTATTAAATCAGTAAATCCAGATTGACCAAATGTAAATCTTTTAGATTCTTTAAAGCTGCGCTCTACAGAATTTCAAATACACCCATTCCGCTCATGCTCCCATTCAGACTTGGTCTTATTAAGCACACACACTGGGATGAACTTTTGAAAATTAAATGTGGAATGGCCTTTAAAGGCTGCACCTTCAAATGTTAGTCGCTCACAGGGCTCTGTGACTCTAGCCTTTTTTACTGCCCTTGGCCAGATTGGAGTTTTGCCCCCTCTTTTCTAGAAATACAAATTAAAAGAAGAAAATAAATGAAAGAAAATAAATGAAAAAGGCATTTGAACTTTGGCACCCCAGGCGTTTGGCCTAATTTGCTTACGCTAGGAACAGACTCTGACCCTTCATCCTCTCCTCATTGGTCACTGTTGCCACAGCCCAGCCTCTGATTGGCTGATGAACGTTGAAGAGATCAGTGACTAGTTGGCGTCTTACCCTCGCGGCGTTCCTCGTCACGGCGCTGGCTCTTCATGGCGATCTCGGCGCGTAGCGTGGTGATCTCCAGCTCGTACTCCTGCGCCGTGTCCTGCAGCCGCTGCAGCTGGGCGCGCAGACGGCACAGCTCTTCTTGCAGGCTGGCGATGTCGTTCTCGCGCTCGGCCGCTGCCTCCTCGGCCGCCTGCTGCAGAAGCACCACCTCCTCCTGGGCCACCCTCAGCTCCTCCTGCGCCTCTCGCAGCTCACTCTCCTTCTCCTCCTCCAGACTGTCCATCTCCTCCTGCACCGAGCGCAGCTGGGCTAGAGAGAGACAGAGAGACGGAGAGAGAGAGAGTGAGAAAGATCAGTGGAGAAGGAGTAGGAGGAGGAGAGGAAGAGCTCATTCTCCTCCTCCTCCAGACTGTCCATCTCCTCCTGCACCGAATGCAGCTGGGCTAGTTGGCAGACGCAGAGAGAGGTTAAACATCTCTCCTCCAGGCTCTCTTGAAATAAGAGCAGGTGTATGTATTCATCCATCCATCCATTCATTCATTCTTTCATTCATTTATTCAGTCAGTCATTCCTCATTCCTTCCTTCATCTGCTTTCATCCAGCCATTACTTTTGAGTCCCCGTTATTGGTCACCCTCTAGGCGACCTAGATGTGATTGGTTGTGTACTGTATGTGCACCTCCTCCTGTACAAAGAGAGTCTAGAGGTGATACCTTGGAGTCGCTGGATCTGCCGGGTGAAAGCCTCAGCCTGGTGAGCACTGGCCAGACGCTCATCCTCTAACAGACCTGTGGACAGATAGACACACAGACACCTCCAAATGAGACATCCATAAGTGGACTGCATGTCCAACCTCAGACGGTGCTAATGTGTCTCAGTATGTGAATGGGGGGTCCAGCAGCAGGGAAACAAAGGCTTAATAGTGACACTACGTCACATTCATGTATCATTCATAGGTACTAACGGTCAGATCAGTTTACACCCTTGTAATGACACAAAATGGCTTGTAAGCCCTTAACCACTTACTCAACCACTTTACCGTCAGTGCAGTCAGACTGAACAGTAGGGATGAGAGATGATTATTGTTACGTTCCTGTTTGTCATGTAGGGACAGTGGAACATCATTACAAAATGATCCACACTCAATAGCAGTCATAAAACTACAATACAATCAAATGCACACTCAACTCGAGCGTACACAAATATATAAATCGATTCACAACAATGGTTTTATGTTTTCCTCGCTGTGAGCCTATAAGGCTTTTATAAAAGATGAGTCAGTTTGTCAAGCATCTGTGTAGAGGGCATGATAAGGGCGTACTGTTCTCCCTTCGGGAGTGGCATGGATACACAGCTTGGTGTCACAGGGCTCATACTGGCCTGAGAGGAGAATGATTTATAGGTAGAGTGCTGTAGCCGGGCCGTGGCATTAGAGCATCCCTCTCCTCCACGGAGAGTCTAATGGGTCGCCTGCACCAGTGCCCACTGCCACTGGGAAGTGGAGACAAGAGGTCCCGGTGGAGTGGAGCAAAGGAGGAAGCCGACAAGCAGATGGACAGGCTCGCTTTAGATGAGTGAGCTACCGCAGGGATTGCGGCAAGGAGGCCGCCATGGGCAACCCATCTCCCCACGACAACTGACCCCACCTCCCCCACCCCCCACCCCCACCACCAACACCACCAGTGAAACCCTGTGCTGTTCTAAGGCTAGAAGTTTCCCTCAGTATGCAGCTGTTCATAGCTATGCTGTTCCTCTTACAAACAACACTCACACACTCATCAAGGCACACACACAAGTACACAAATACATACACAACCTGGCCTTCGTCCCTAGTGTGAGTCATTTGCTGTGGCTCCAAAATACCACATGATGGATGCCCTATTGAGTAATCAGTGTCTGTGTTAAGAACTAGCCTTGGTTTCCTGTGAGGCACAATGTGTGGACTGACCACTGACTGTTTGGAAAAAATACCAGTTGTAAAAATCAGCACATCCAAAGTTGCAATGGACTCTCTTGACTTTCTTAAAGGTTACACGCTAACTTTGGGAGAACATCAGAGAAGTTTATGATGAAGTATTTGTTTACTGACATCGAAAGCTGTTTAAAATAAGAGCTTAAAAGCTATAAGGGCGTTTATTGCTATTTTAAAACTTCTTCCATCTAATGCTATTCCAAAAGAAAGAGAAGAAGAAATGGAAGAAGAAAGAGAAATGTGGTATGAATCAATCCATAGCCCTGTTGTTCTTGGTCACCGAGTACTGTCAGTAGGAAAAAAAACGTGAAGATTCGATACAACAGAGTTCAAATAGTGAATCGGTAGCTAACACTAACTGAATAGGGCACAGAAAGTTTTATTTTCCTATGCCCCATTCATTTCATGTAAGCTGCAGATTTGCTATTGAGTCTAAATTGTATTCATTTTTTTCTCATTCTTTTTTCTACAGAAAGCACTTGGTGACCTCAAACAATAGGGATATAGATTGAATTACACCAAATTTCTCCTTTAATATTTAATAATTTAGTTGCCCTTTATAATTAAAGACACATTATAACTCATCATCAAGTCACCTGTATGGTTTCTCAGTCAAATCCAGTTGTTATCAGCAAACACATATCTCAGACACTACATTTCCCACAGTGCACCCTGAGGACTCCCCCCAACCATCTCACTTACCCTGCAGTTCCTGGAAGCTCTCCTGGTGCTTCTGCGAGGTGTCGCGTGTCTCCTCCAGCTCCAGGAGAAGCTGCAGCACCTGGGCCCTCAGTTCCTCCAGCTCCTGCTCCTGGGAGAGCGGCTCTCCGTCCTCCCCCTCGTCCTCCTCTCCGGGCTTTTCCTCCTTCACCTCCTTCTCCATCTGCTCCTTCTCGTTGTTCTCCTCCAGCACGTCCCGCTCCTTGGCCGTGATCTCGCTGCTCATGATGCCCTCGTCTGGTTTCAGATCGCTGCTTTCATCTGAGACAAAACAGCAAAACAAGAGAAAGCACAGTTGACCTCTAAATGACTTCCGTTTGAACAAATCTGTCAAGCAAAGTGCCTAGTTGCCCATCCAACAAAACAAATGACCCTTTGTAAAGCTGAAAATTGAAGAAGAAAAGCACCCTTCAAGATTTATGCACCAAATGAACTGAGCGAAAGCTGAGCAAGATTCAGGGCCTAAAAGAACACCCCCACTGCTAAGACATCCTGTTGATTTAGGGAAATGGCACCCTTCAGCTTCCACTGATCCATCCTCTGTTATTACGAAGCCCTCTCCCCCTCACTAAAGCCCTCTGAGGCTTCGAATCCTCCTGAAGCAGCCTGCAGGCTCCTAGGCTACTGATATATGGACCTCTGGCTCCCACTAGTGAGTAGTGAAACAAATAGTCCTCTTGGCCCCAGCCTCTCCTAATGTGCTCCAGTCTCCACAGAAAACACTGACATTTAGATAACCACACAGGGAGCATCTGTCTGGTATTTAATAACACAATACTGAATTATCTGATTTATTTTTCAAAAATATGATGCCATTTGAGTGTTGGGAGACAACATCACATACACATTCAAATGAAATAAATATGGTGTCGTGTTCAGAATGTGTATTTTTTCAACCACAGCAAAGAGTTCATATCAGAGTGAAATGGTTGATTGTATCAGTGCAGAACTGGGAGAACAGTGGACTCTTTATGGGAGCAGAGAAAACACATAACAGGTTAAAGGTCATGAAGAAATGCCCCAAGCATTTTCACAAAACTCACTGCGGCTCTCTGTATTCAAAATTGCATATGAATGACCAAGAGGCCCAGGACATATAAAGGGGTTGTATTTCCAAGGGCCTGGTTTGGTTCCAGAACAAATGGCTGAAGAGGTATGTAAAGGAGCGTGGCCGGTTCTCCGTGGCCCTGCCTCGGATTTTCCACATTCCTCCGCTATTCCCACCACAGACCTCGCCTCTGTGTTTCAGTATAAGTTGAAAACACAAGAGAGAGAGAGAGTGAGTAGGTATGGAGGACAAGAGAGAGAGAGAGAGAAGGACAGGGGGAAGGACAGCAAGTAAGGGAGAGAGAGAGACAAAGAGAGAGAAAGAGAAAGAAAGAGAGCGACAGAGAGAGTAAGCAAGAGAGAAAGACAGAGAGAGAGAGACAGAGAGAGGAGAGAGGAGGGAGAGAGAGAGAGAGAGAGGACGTAGGGAGAGCAAGAGGGTGGGTGGTCAGTGTGTCACTGCAGTCAGTTACTGGGTGTGAGTCATCGCTCAGAAATGTGCCCCTTCCCCCTTCTAGAACACGCCTTCATTCACACAAACACACTTTCACACACTTACTCAGACACATTTACACAAACATACACAATACACAAAGCCCAAACATACACACACAAACATACAGTACGTGCCATCATGCTGACAGGCCCAGCAAATAATATGGGAGAAACAGCGTTAAATACAACACTTACAGATGACACATTGACATGCTGACAGGAGGCCAAAAGGCTCAGCTGCCCTTTTTCGGTGCCTCGGAACACACTGATACCATAGCAACAGCAGTTCTGCACAGCACAGCTTTGGACAAACAGAACGTCATGGCCAACACTCGCCAGACCTAGCAGGGCAGTTATTAAGAGCGTGTCACAGCTCAGGGCAAAAGCGATGGCCTTAAATATACTCACCTAAACAGCAAGACAACATGGTTCAATGATTGTGTATGAAAATGTCAAGGGTGTGCGTGTGTGTGTGTGTGTGTGTGTGTGTGTGTGTGTGTCTGTGTCTGTGTGTGCGTTCACACATATGTGTATGTGAGAAAAAGAAAGAGAGAGTGAGAGAGAGAGAAGGAGGAGGAGAGAGGAGGAGTGAAAGATAGAACACAGGGAATGGAGGAGTGCAAAAAGAGTGTCAGAAACACACACAACACGGAGCAGAAGAAGCTGCATGAGTGTGTGTGTGTGTGTGTGTGTGTGTGTGTGTGTGGTGTTCACATGTGTTTCACAGGCCCCTGGGGGAAAGAGAGAGAGTCTGCAGGCCCTGGGGCCAAACACAGCCCCAGAGTCATTATTTCTCTCTCTCTCTTCCCCACACACACCCTGTCAGGACATACAGTATATTCCTAGTCAGATTACAGTTATTAATATTACACTTATTATGATAAATCATAATTAATTCTTCTATGCAGACAATAACAAATTCTATTAGATTCTTCTATATGCAGACTACAGCACTGCTCACTCTGCTCGTCTGTTTGCAGAGGTTCTTCTGTAATGCAGCAGAGCTCAGAGGACAAGAGAGTGTATTCTGAGCTCATATTTGTGTGTGCTATTTTAGAACAATTCACGCCGTGCAACGAAACCAATTACACATCACGGGGTAAGGGTCAAACACACACACACACACTGGCACACATACACACACACACATGCACATACAGACACACACACGTACACACACTGCCATTTCTGACTTTACTTTACTTTACCCATGCTCGCTTCACCTTGCATCCACAGCAAAGGCAGACTTGTAGATTTGGTGTGTGTGGCGCAGCTGTGTAAGAGTTACACACACACACACACACACACACACACACACACACACACACACTACGCTGAAGAAGCACCCTTCCCATTCTCCCCAGATCCATAAGTATGGCTTCCGACAGCATGGGTGAGCCTCGTTAAAATTTGATGGCTGTGTAATGAGCCAGTAATGAGAAGCTAAATCAGAGAGCAGATCATGAGAACCCGGCTCGACATGTCGCCCATCATGGTGTCCTCACAGCACAGACCAAAATGCAACCTTCTTAACCAAAGGGTGCCACCAATATATGTATACATATATGATATATGTATATATTAGCCCTTAGCCCATTAGATAGTAGATAAAGAGTGATTTTGGTCCCGCAGTTACTCAGGCTGGGAAAACTGTAATTACAGGTGACTTCTTCAGCAGTTACCTTTTGAAATAATGTGCAAAGTGTTTACACAGAGGGTATAAATTACAACAAACTCAGAGGTCAGAAATTACAGCTCCAACAAAGAAAGGGTAAATTAAGGTACCAAAAACATCATCAACTACAGCACCAAAAAAATGACAGACAACAAAAAGAATAAGTAATAAGAGCAAAAAAGGAGGTTGTTTAGTAGGTTAAAATGTATAAATCATTATGATGGTTCTCATCAGATACTTGCTCCAAGGCAATTTAATCAATTTCATAATGAAGAGCAATTTGGAATTGGGTCTCCATTAATTCAGCAATGAGGGATGGATCATATTCTTGTTCTTTAAAAGAGGTTGTACAGAGCAGAAAATAGACTTGTGCATGACACCATACCTCTGGCAGTCTGCACAAAAGCTAGACTCAAGTCTCACTGAACACTGTTAGTGGTGAGAAAAAAAAACTGTCGCTTTTCTCATTGAAAAAAATTACAATTTTTAAGACAGAGTAGATCAAGTGGACTAACTGCTGATTTTCAGGCCTTGCTGTTTTTAAATATTGTTGATTTGCTATACAGTGGTACATGTAAGTATACTAACTGTGTTAAATTAGACTAAGTGGACTAAATACTGATATTCAGGCCTTTCTGTTTTTAAAAATTGTTGATTTGCTATACAGTGGTACATGTAAGTAGACAAAGTCCTTCTTGTTAGAAACGTTGAGTGTAAAGTTGAATCTTTGCACTTGAGAAGAAAAAGAAGTCTTGAGAACCATGATGAAGTAGACAGTGCAAAGCATTAAGAATGCACATCGCACAAAGGCTTTTTATATGTTCTTCCATTCCCCTGTAATCAAATTGAAGACAAGTATGTGAAGAAGTCTACGGAATTCACTGCTCCAGCTACACTAGACCAGATAGAGCCTAGATATCCACTGTGAATGGCTGAGATGTTTTGAAACAGGTCCCTAAGGCAGCATAGTGTTGTATTTTCCTCAGTCAGAACTGCATATCTTTCAAAAGGAAGAGGTCACAGAGCAGTGGTGGAAAGTAACTAAGTACAAAAAAGTTTTAAGGTATCTGTACTTTAATTGAGTAGAAATAATTATGAATACTTTGACTTCTATTTCAGCTATCATCTGTACTTTTACTCCAATACATTCCCAAAATGCACCCCAATATTTTTTATTAAGCTATCACTTTCAATTTGGATGGGTTGGAGTAGCCCATGGTAGAACAAGCCATGATCTCTCTGACCAGCCTAGTAAGGAAATTGATAGGTTGTACACAGCGGCGCCACTAGAAATTTTGGGCCCTATGACAGAAAATTATTTGGGCCTCCCAAACATTGATTATAATATTAAAATGTTCTCTAGGGCCCCCTATCAGTGCCAGGCCCTTGGAATCATCCTAACTTCCCCCCCCCGGCGGCGCCCCTGGTTGTACATTCTGAGACCGAAAACATACACTATTGACTGCATGTAAGGGGTCAAATATTTCGACCATGCCAGTTTTTTTTCTTTTTATCATTAAAATATCTGAATTAAAATTTGTGGACGTTTTGACTTTTTCTTTCAAGAAGCAGTTTTGGTTATCAGCATTTCCATGGAAAAATTGGAAGTTTTGTGCAATTTCATATGGGAGTTAAGTCTATGCACCTTTTTTGTATGAATGAAATATAGACCATTAAGAGACAACATACTGCATCAGTACTTTTACTTCTGGTACTTTAAATACATTTAAAAGCACGTACTTATTACTTTCACTTAAGTAGGATTGTTCTACTTTTACTTGATAATATATTTTGCTGGTTATTTGTACTTTTTCTTAAGTGCTGAGTTCCAGTACTTCTTCCACTACTGTCACAGAGCAAGACTTTAGGGTGTATTTCAATAAATCACAGCACTGATGAGGAACAGAGAGAGAGAGAGAGATGGAGAGACAGCATTACTCAAACACATAATACAGTATTGCTGTGGACATGCCAGGAAGTTAGCTTATGTGAACGATGTGCAGTTACGCCCATATAATCAGATGGGCGTGGTCATAACCCATATAATCAGATGGGCATGTTCAGGGCAATAGGCAATAAAGGACTAGCACCAGACCTTCCACACGATCGCTGGTCTTTTTTCCAGGCAGTGCTGCCTGCAAGGCACTATCTGAACCTCTGAACCCTAACCCTAACGCCCTTAACCATAACCCTAACCCTAACCTTCGTTGGGGGCATGCACTGTGAGCGCAAAGACCATTCACCCTTCCACACACCACACGGACAATGAGGATGACTTGTTTGGGGACGCTGCTTGTGGAATCCTCACCGCTTAGTACTCCTTCCTCAGCCTGGAGAGACATACGCATTTAGCAGACGCTGTTATCCAAAGTGACAGAAACTTTCTCAACTACCAATTATTTTAGGGCCAGTCTCCCCTAGAGCAACTTAGGGTTAAATGCCTCGACCAAGGGGACAATGGTGGAAGCCGGGTTTCAAACCCGCAATTTCTAGGCTATTAGCATGCTAGCCAGGTTCCGTAAGTTCTAATATACAGCTCTAATACACAGATTTGATATACAGCTCTACTATACAGCTCTAATACACAGCTCTAATACACAGCTTTATTATACAGGTGCCTAAGGTGGCTCTGTAAGTGTAATCATATGATTTTTTGTTGCAACTACTTTTCTGCACTTCTGGGCCAAATAAGTTGAGGTTGTGTATTCATGGATAAGCTGGTTCTGTGTACTGTGTGTACATGAGTATACGTGTGTGTGTGTGTGTGTGTGTGTGTGTGTGTGTGTGTGTGTGGCGGACATGCATGTTTTGTATATGGGGACTTGTTCATGCCCTCCATCTGTGGTAGTATGAGAGGCAATGCATTATTCACACAGCCACCCCCACCCCCACCCCCCTCCTCTCCCCTGCCCAGGCTTTGAAGCAGCCCCTGTGAAAGCAGTGTGCACACTGCTACCCCACAACGGAGCGAGTGAGAAAAGGAGAGCAAGAAAGAGAGAGAGAGAGAGAGACAGAGAGAGAGAAAGCCCGTAGGCAGTTATCTATGTCTATTCTCCCTCTCTCCCCCCCTTTTTAATCTCAGCAGAGAGAGGAGAAAGGTGAAGTGATACACTTGTTCCATTGCCATGGAGACCCCGCCTACATCCAGCACCACATAATGTTCACTTGCTAATGAGGGACATGTTTTTCTGCTTGTGTTGTTTTGGTACCCCCCCTTCCCACACACACACACACACACACACACACACACACACATACACACACGCCTCTCTCCAGCTCTTCAGGTAAAGGTGTTTCTCTCTCGTCTCCGATGAGTGGTGTGCAGGTGGGCTCGTCTGGTTGCCCCGGAGACGGACTAGTCGCGGTGTGCTGTGTGCTTGTGTGTGCTTGGTTGGTCCCGCGTCAACAAGACTGCGGGTAGAGAGAGCCCCCTGATCGAGGGACAAGATATCCCCGAAGTTCACCCAAGGTAACGCACCCGCGCTCAACAATGATTGCTTGGAGCGCAGGGGAGCGTCTCAGTGATGCGGCAGAATGAAAGGGACAAGGGGAAAAATAGGGTGAACGCAAGCAGGAAGGAAAGAACGCCGAACTCAAGGCTTGATAAGTGAAACAAGCCGCTGTCTTTTGAAAGGCTCAAGTGATGTTTTGGCTTCTTTCGTGGGGAAATGCAGAAAGTGGGCCACCGGAAAAAAATATGCTTTGCTGGAATGAATCCCATTAGACACATAGTCACAGAGGCATTTGTGTTTATGAATTTGTGTGTGTGTGTGTGTGTGTTGCACTTGTATGTGTGCGTGTATGTGTGTATGTGTGTGTGTATGTAGGCTATATTAGTGTGTGCTTTCATGTTGTATGTGTGTATTTTCCTGTGTGTGTGTGTGTGCCTGTGTGAGTGTGCAAATTTATCAGAAGAGAACAAGAATCGGCAATAAAGAAACACCCTGGAGAGTTGTCCAGGGATAACGTACAGCTTTGGGTCTTCAAAGGGATAGAATGACGACAAGCTGTGCACACAAGAGAGAAAGACAGAGTATGTGAAATCCAAACAGCAGGAGAGATGTGGCAGACCCTAGAAATGCAGGAAGGAGGAGACTTACATAAAACTATGACAAGTTTACACATCATACCGTTTTTGTACTTATCCTGTCAATCGAGTTAGATAAAACTGAAAGTCTTTATTCAGTGTCTCTCATGTGAAAAATGGGTCTAGGCAGTCATTGACACAAACCCCTACATGCACACACACACACACACACACACACACGCAGGGCCCGCTAAGCTGGCTGCTGTAGGCCTCCCCATGGAGGACTGCGAGTGGGCACTGAGTATGTGTGGGTGCCTCCATATTGGAAGGTGCATTACCATGGTGTGTGGGCGAAAGAGACTGAGAGAGAGGGGGAAGAGAACATAGAGGAGAGAGAGAGAGAGAGAGAGTGGGAGAGGGGGTGAAAGAGACTGAGAGAGGGAACAGTGGAGAACAGAGATGATAAAGAGACAAGGGTGTAATGCACAGAGAGAGAGAGAGAGAGAGAGAGAGAGAGAGGGAGTGAAAGAGAGTGTGAGAGAGAGTAGGAGAGGGAGAGAGATGGAGTGAGAGAAAGAAAGAGAGATGAGAATAGGAGGGTGGTGTGGGGGCGTCCTGAGGAGATGAAGAGTGGATACATCACACAGGAGAAAAGCAAATGTCAGAACAGATGTTAAGCACAGAGAAGAAAGAGATCTATTGACCTGGAGAGGCAGAGGGGGGTGCGGGGGGTGGGGGGGGGTTAGAATATGCAGTGAATCATGGGAGTTCTCCAGCTCACAGATGGTGGGAATGTCCCCTTTGGTAGCGGCGTCTGGATGCTCCGCTTGAGAACAGCGACATCACAACTTCGTCAGCATGAGAACTCACTCAATCTGGGTCATCGATTCTTGATAAATAAAACAGCACTGGCTGGGGACAAGGAAGCGAACAGAGCCAAACGTCGGCCACGTTGCCACTTCACAGCCTCTCAGTGGTATAAGAATGACACAACTTCCAACCACTGTAGCCTTGCATAATCACAAGCATCTGCACTGATAGTCTATCTGAGAAGAGAAAAAATCCCATGGATGACTGAACTGAATGTTGACTGCTTTCAGCATGAGATATTTGTCATGGACACCCTCCCTGTCCTTGACAAAGGCTGAATTTTGTGCAAGACTTGCACCGCATTGCACAAAAGCCAGCCTTTGTTAGCACTCACAGTTCTCAAACTTGAGTGGAATGTGTAAGAACATAACACAGTTCTGTTCTTTTGCAGAGAAGTGCAGGTGTGTCATTCTGTCGCAAGTAGAGCTCACAGGGCCGGGGAAGTGGGGGTCAGTCAGTCAGTCAGTCAGTCAGTCAGTCAGAGGAGAGGCATAGTGGGTGTCCATAGTACGCTACAGGCCTGATGATGTGTATGGGATTCCACACAAAACATAAAATCCCCTGGCTGGGAGCAAGAGCCTGGCATAGGTTCTCAGTCTGAAGACACAGGGGGAGTTCGGTCAACGTGCCAAAATCCACAGCGCAGTCACTATTTAAACAATGGCCCACGCCAACAACAGCAGTGCGTTTTTTGGCCTATTTGATGGCTGCGTTCCCTTTTCATTAATTAATATGCTTCATAGCTTTGTGTGTCTGTGCTTTCTATTCAAACGCATGAGAACGGTGGGACTCAGAGTAAGAAAACTGAATGGATTTTTCAATTCTATTGCCAGAATATTATTCTCCAAGACCAAAATATACAACAAAAGGCTTCATAAAAAACAGTTATTTTCTTGCATGGAGGAAATTGTTTCACAAAACCGTTTCAACACAGTTACATGCATGATTTACAACTATCTATACTATCTCAGCTGTGTCAAAATAAATCCGCCGTGAGAAATGTGACCATGTGTATTTTTACACGGCACATGGAGCTACTCAGAGAGCACAAATATTGCTTCCTCATAGAGAGGCACACAAGTCACCAGAGGGAAGCCACATCTCTCACCACACACACACACACACACACACATACACATACACACACACACACACCTGTCAAAAACAGACACTGAACCAGAAACCTGTCGCACCAAAACTTGTGCCCCAAATAGCCTATGACACAGAGAGTAATGGAGCGTTTCAAAGCAGTGCCGTATTTTACCTGCTAATTGTGACTCTTCTCCATCAGCGCTTGACAAACTCCATGGCAACAACACGAACGGAGCGAGTGTGAGAGTGAGTGCCTCAGAGTCCAGCAGAGAGAAGTGAGTGAGTGAGTGAGTGAGTGAGTGAGTGAGTGAGTAAGAGGATTGCAGCGAACGAATCTCATCATCTCATCCCTCTCTCTCTCTCTCTCTCTCCATCCACCTGCCCGCCCCCACACACACCCCCTCAGCCTCGACTGAGCAAACTCATCTGCCTGTGCATCGGTACATACGCTCCTCTGAAACAGCATGAACACACACACACACACACACACATCTAGAGCTTCCAATGTTTCCACAGTATGTCTCAATGAATTCATTAATTCACCCCCCCTGCCAAAAAAAACAAAAACACCAGTATTTGCATGTTCTCTGTTTCCTTGCTACCACTGACCTCTGCACAGTGCCAAGTCCTAACACAATTCTATGAGTCACAATGCTGCTGCTATTAATATTCACACATAATATTCACACACACACACACACACACACACACACACACACACACAGTCGTACACATGCACGGAGAGCTATGGAAAAGTGCCTACCTGTGGACTCTTCGATGAGTGGTGGTAGGCGCAGTCCGTCCATGGCCCTGCAGCGGCACCGGAGCCGGGGGAGTAGGCGGAGGGGTGGAGAGGGAGGTGGGGTGGGTGGGAGCTCTGGGTCAGGAGGTCCACACGCCCACCTGAGATACACGAAGAGAGAAGGAGAGAGAGAGATAGAGAGAGAGAGAGAGAGAGAGAGAGAGAGGGGAGGGAGAGACGGGAAATGCACTTACATATACACACGCACTTACACACGCAGTTCTTATATGAGTATTTTAGACGCACTTACAAAAAAAACACACACACACTCACAAAGACTCTGCTCAGGGAGCTGTGAGGTCCAAAGAGCTGAAGCCTCTGCTCCTCTGCGTGAGAGTGGAGGCAGGAGAAAAGAGGGGTGGAGAGCAAGAGAGAGAGAGAGAGAGAAAGAGAGAGAGAGAAAGAAGGAGGGGGAAAACACTGGAGTGGTAAACAACAGCTTCTCACTCTGATCTCTAAGATCCAAAGAGGCAGAAAGCTCCTTTATTTCTTAACTAACTATCTCAACATGATGCTCTGCTTATACCCTACTGGGCTTTTATGCAATGCTCACTTTCTTCTTCTTAACTTTCTTGATCTGTCTATACACACACACACACACACACACACGCATACACACAAACACATACTCACACACGCATACCAGAGATATAGATGTATACAGAGCAAAGGAGAGAGAGGGAGGGAGGGAGGGAGAGAGAGAGAGAGAGAGAGAAGGGAGTTTTACCTTTAATGAAATCCAGACAGCGTACAGAGCTCTGCTGGCTTACAGACACTCCTCTGTTGCAGCTCACTGATCATTTCCTCCTCATTGTTTCAACTCTTTCTCTCCTCCCCTCATCAGATCAGCCTCTCTCTCTCTCTCTCTCTCCCTCTCCCTCTCTGTTTCTCTCTCTTTCTTTCTTACCCTACCCAGTCTCCCCCCGTTCACTCACTCTTGTTTCTCCTTTCTCCCAAACTGCTTTCATACTCCTATAGAAGCGCTCCTCCTCAGATGCTGAACACTTTTAATGTGAAACCACAAAGTGTTTGTGTGTTCCTTCCTCTGTGTTCTTCCTGCTCTTTTGCACACAAACACAGGCATGTGTCTGCAGACATACACACAAACACACACACACACACACACACGCACATGCACACACATACACATACAGACACACATACACACACACATAAACACATGCATGTATCTGCAGACATACACACACACACACACACACACACGCACATGCACACACAAACACATACACCCATACGCACATGCACACACATACACATACAGACACACATACACACACACATAAACACATGCATGTATCTGCAGACATACACACAAACACACACACACATGCACACACATACACATACACACACACACACACATAAACGCACGCACACACACACAAACATACACACAAACACAAATACAAACACACAAACACACACACAAACAGATACTATAGTTTATCTTTGCCATTAACCAGACCTGCGCTGTGTGTGTTTAGGGGAGACCCAGTAAATGCATTGCAGGCGAGACCCAGGGTGGGCCGCCCGCTCGGGCCGGGGGGCAGGATTAACCCATGGCTGGCCTCCTCCAGGAAGCACACATCACAGGGCTGTCCTCAGACAGGAAGTTCCCCAGTGGGCTCTGGCTCCGAGAGGACTGTGTTGCAGCAGGCAGAAGGGTTGACACCGAGGCTTTGGTTTGAGCCCTTGACAACCCACAGCACTACAGCTTGCGTGGAAAGAAGGTGTGAGACATGAATAGAGATGGGATGACTGTGTGTTAGCGACATGTGCTATTTGTGTGGGAGTGTGTGAGTGAAGGAGTGAGTGAGTGAGTGAGGGATGGAGAGAGATTGAGACTGAGAGCAAAAGAAAGAGAAGGATGATAGAGTGTGAGGAGGAGAGGGGAAAAAAAAGAGAAGTGTGTGGGTTTGTGTGTGTGCGTGTGTGTGGGTGTGTGTGTGTGTGTGTGTGTGTGTGTGTTACCCTCTTGATGGAGAGCACAGCTGTGCTGGCAAAGATTTAGGGGGAAAATGCGCAGAGAAGCATATGAGCACAGTTCATGAGTCAGGCTCAGCCTAGTAGACTGTCAGTGCAGACATGAGCTCACAAAATATGGAGAGACAGAGAGAGAGAGAGAGAGAGAGAGAGAGAGAGAGAGAGAGAGAGAGAGAGAGACTGCAGAAAGAGGAAGACATGCAGAAAGGTGGCGGGCCTGACTGAGTTTGGACAAACCCAAAATAAGCCCACGAGATGAGCAGGAGACGTGAGGGGAGGACAAAGAATGATGGACATAGACTTGGCAACTCTAAAACCCCAGTCCAGACAAATTATTAATCAAAAGTCGGCAGACACATGACAGAGAGAAACACACACGCACACACACGCACACAGACATTTCTCCGATAGACTTTGCACATAGACAAGTTGGACAGATGAGGAATGTTGACAAGGTACCAGGGGAGTGGCTGGGTGACAGCTAGCCGTGTGTGTCACGAGATTAAAACCAAACACATTATGGACACAGGGAGAGGTAAATATTTTAGTAAGCGTCTCCTCTTGGCAAGGCCCCTGCTGGCAAAGCCCTGATTCTGGTCCTCTCATCCCTCAGAAAAGCCCAATTGTTATTCAGCATTAATTTTACACACCATGTGCTTTTATTCTCTGAGATTAAAGCCAAGGCACTACTAACCAGGGAACTGAAATCTGTACACTTGGATTGTGTTCTCTTCCTCGCTCATCATCTCAGTCAAACTGAGCAGGATTGGCAAGTCTCAGTGACTTCATCTCTTACTGATGGATTGATAAGATTCCGTGACAGAATTGAAGTGTTTCCCCTACTTTTCCGAACCCACGGAGAAGAAAACAAACAGAACACCCTGGAAATATAGAGCAACGTTTAACTTGAAGCCTTCCTGCAGCAGCGAGCGGTTGCTAGGCAACTGAAGGGAAATGAAGTAGGAATTAGGGCACTTTGCGATGGATTATACTTCATGGTTAAACAAAACACACACCAACGCATGCGATATTGCATATCACAATTTCAAAACGCAAGCTGACACTATAAGAATAAGGATGAATTGTTGGAGAGGAGGGCCATTTCCTTCAGACGTCAACAGGAAGTCGGGGAGGATGGGAGGTGAGTTTGGGGGGGGGGGGGGGGGTGCTGGACCAGTGCAGTATCGTACTCTCATGGGGAGCACACTGCCAAAGGACATACCACACAGTTGCACCAAGGGAGGAGAGGTCAGACCTTTCCCACTGCATCTCTCTCTCTAACACACACACACACACACAACACAACATCCCTGTTCATTTCTCCCTCACAGCAGTTTACCTAAGTCGGATCTAAAATAGTACACACACACACACACAAACACACACACACACACACACACAGAGTACCCTCACTCAGCCCCATTTCCCCAATCCTCTGGTGGTCACCATGCCAACGTGAAGAGAATGGAGGATAATCAAAGGCTTCCTCCTCCTGTCTAAAGGGAGAGAGAGGCTCAGCTAATTACTTGCTTATTAGGAGCCCAGTCCTCCCTAGTCCCTCTCTCCATATTTCACTGTCATCACCCCCCCCCCAAACACACACACACACACACACACACACACACACACACACACACACACACACACACACACACACACACACACACCATCCCCCTCCTGGTCCCTTGCCCCTTACCCCGCTCGGCTGCCCTGGACAGATGGAGCTGTTTTGTAGTGCAAATAGAGTACAGTCAGGAGGACATGAGCCAAGCGTTGCTGAGAAGAAACCCACATTTTTACATTCTTAAAACCTCTGGACTCTGGTGCTGCTGGTCATTCGTCCTATAGACACATAAGTCAGCCTGCATATGTTGCAGAATATGCAGAGACACATAAACACATACTGTGTGCATGCATTAGAAGTGACAAGAGCGAACACCACGCACACTGAGCACTTACACATGCGGTGGACAACTGATGTCAACACATGGACTCAGTCATGCATGGATATGTGTGATGGCACGTACATCCCTAGACACACACACACACACACACACACACACACACACACACAGAGCGAGAACAAATTTCTATCTGTGAATCAGAGCAGACGATCATAAGATAACACTGTGTGTGAGGGCACAGGACATGCAAGATGGCAACAGAAAAATGTAGATAACACTTCCTGGCTCCTGGGGTCTCGGTCTTCTGGTCTTGTCAAGCAGCTCACACTTAGGTGTCTGTCCTCCAGCACTCTCCCTCAGCTGACCAAGACAAACACACATACACACACCTACACATATAGACAAACACAATAACACACACACACACACACACACACACACACACACTCACCACTATTAAGACCAGTGGGGCCTGTTCACAACGAGGGAGTGAGATTTTTGCCAAGTGTGTTTCTTGCTGCATTTGTGATCTTTCCTTGGAACTCACCCCAATCCTATAAAGAAAACAGCTGCAAGCCTGCAGGGTAAACTGTGAAATGCAGTGTGTGTGTTTTCCATTGCTGTGCATGGGAGGAGGTGAGGTCACCAAGGAGGTGATGTACGACTGTGGCATGTTTAATGCATTTGGCTGGAATCACCTGAGCCTGTCAAGTGATGAAGCTATTTTCATGTGACAAAAGGGCTCCTCTGAGGGCAGTATTGTGTTTTAATAGAAATTCACACAACGCATATGAAGCTACTATTATGAAGATTGAGTCATTGTGATAATTGAATCTCTCAAACACTGTATGCTGACAATGAACACTCCACATGCATTGGAAGTAATGTTTGTAATATATCCAGCAAAAACATTCATTCTTTTTCTATTTGCAGTGATGAGTAATCAGCCTTGGACACTCCAGTGGCTGTAAACAGAAGCTAAATATGGCAGCATGAATGTAGAGCAAACTTGGTCTGCCTCACTGATGATGCACTAGCGCCCCCTAATGGTGACATGGTTAAAGTGACAATCTTTTGCTGTATTTCTATACAGCCACAGAATTTCAACAACTGGAAATATAAGATTTGTTTGAGTTGTCCAGTCTTGGACACATATAGTCAGCAAACCATCTACAAATATTGAGACAGTCATGGTTTCTGGAATAATCTGAGTCATAAACTTAATCTCTCCACCTCTAATCCCTGGAAATGACTCTGCCTCCTTATCATAATCCTGAAAGTTAGACTATTTTTGTACTCTTGTGTCAACAGCAATAAACAACTGACATATGATCCATTGGACAAGACATTACTGAAAGTATTACTGAACAAAGTCTTAGTGAATACTCGATTGTCTATTAAATAAAGTATATTGACAGTTTTATACTGCCTGGGTTTTTATACAAATTGGTAATTTGCCCATTCCATACCTACACTATCTTACATGAACATACTGGATTACTATATGGTTGAAAGTCCTTTGCTAGTTCATTTCATGTCGACTGGATGTCTGGCAGCGTGTTTGTCTTGTCTGGGCAACATAACAATCCAACAACAAAAAAAAACACAAAAACAAACACAATATTGTTTAAAAATGAGGCTTATATTTCATTGGTAAATTTCACAGAGATGTATAAAAATACTCCATAAACTTGGACAGTACAGAGGTGATGTCTCACAGTCTAAGTAATAAACGCTTCCCCAGGAACCCCACTGTTCATTTCGCAGATGTCAGCCGTTGAACATTCACCTGACCAGTAGTGACAAGTTACGCTCTGCTTTGAGGTCCAGGTCCGAGTTCTGGTGCTATGAAATCCTTTCTGACTCCTCTGCTGGTCCACACTGGACAGGGCCTCTAATGAATAGGCCGCAGCAGACAAAGACGAGAAAACATTTTACTCTGGAGTGCAATTTTTCGTCTTCGTTCTGCTGGCATAGGGGTGAGGTGCACTATTGCGTGCAATAGCAGGATGAATCCACTAGGTGTCCATAAAAGGACGCAAAAGAGCTTCACAGCACAACCCGAGGCTGGCAATCGGCGGCCCCGTTAGATAACATTCAAATCGACTGCATTAAAATCTTCACCCAATCCCTGCCTGACATGTGTCTCCATGAGTGTTTGATAACAAAATTAAAATGCACACAATTCAATTATAACATCTGTTAAAAAAAAGAGGTCTAAAAAGGTAATAGATATTGCACTTTTCTCAACTGGTCCAGTCAACATACGAACACTTCCAATCTTGGTCTCAAAAATAACACACCTCAACTCCTGGCAAGAAGTGTAGAGAAGAGAAAAACAAACAGATAGAGATGTGAGTGTGTGAGTCAAGAAGTGGTTAGAGGAAAAGAAAGATAGAGAGAGAGAGAGAGAGAGAGAGAGAGAGAGAGAGAGAGATGAGGATGCATCACAATTTTCCTGCCAGTCACAATGAACACCTAGCAAGCGGACAGTTCTAGAAGTCCAGTACAAGTGTTGGTCAGATGTCAATCACATGTCCTTGATAAGCCCTCTAGAGAGGACCGGAGGCACTATCCCTTAGTGGTTGTGCTAACGAGGCTGATGATGATGATGATGATGATGCTGTGTCCTTCGTCATGCTGCCATCTAGTCGTAATCCTCTCCTGGCGCCTGACTGCAGTCGTTTCTGTTCCCACCAGAGTGCAGCACCCTCAGGCGGGCAGCAGGAGGCGCTCCAGGGCACACTGCAGCTGCTCCCAGTGCTTCCAGCAGAAGGCCAGCAGCAACAGCCCCAGTGAGGTTCCCAGCACGTGCAGCCGGCTGCGCAGCAAGGGCGCGGTGAACTTGGCCACCGTGGAGACGCACACCAGCACCACGGTGGCCAGCGCCAGCAGGATGTTGATGCAGCGGCCCAGGAGGACGCGGGCGTCCCCACTGCTCTCCCACTGCACCGCCTGCTGCTGCTGCTGTTGCAGCTCCAGCTTGGACACCCGCGTCTGACACGTCTCCAGGGCTTCCTGCACCAGAGGGAGCCAAAGGGTTAAAGCAACACCAACACATTTTCCATCGCCTTAATGGCACTACCACAACAGGCAAACTGGTGTTTGATGGCAGCACATTCAGCGATGTCATGCCATACCTGAAAAGCTTTTTTTAAATTATTATTTTGGAGCGGTTTCCTCTCCCCCACACCCAAATACACAGTGCATAACCTTTGTGGCTGGTGAGAATAGCACTGGAGATGGCACCTGTGATACTTTAAAAGCCACTGATGGTTTTAAAACATGCTGATCAATGGTCACCTTGGCAACAACACTAAATGGTTAGCTTGACAACAAGCCCGAATGTCTCTTAACATTAGCAACTAAATCACTGCTAGGGACTTTAGACTTATTATGTATAGCTGTTTAGTGTGTTTGGGTACACACAATTCTACTGTTGCCACCAGAAATACTAAGTGATGCAGAGCGTACTGAGGGAAATCAGTTTGTCTCCCTCTAAAGACAAATGTATTCAATTTACAGGTGAAAAACAGAGGCAAAGTGATGAGAAATCAGTAATTACTGAGGTATTGGGGGAATTTATATCACCACCACCAGGCACAAATGTTATTATTATTGCTTTGAATAATAAAAATGTAAGTTTAATAAAAAGCAAGATACTTATTACTGGTCTATCCAAAGTGCTTGACTGAATGGGTTACTTAATCTAAAAAGTCTGAATTTTATAGCCTTTGGAGACGTTATAATGAATTAGTTTTCAAGCTGTCTGAATTAGAACTTAATGTGCGTCCATAGACAATTTAGCTTGGAAGCCCAATGAATTCTGGGAGCTCATGGCATTTGTTCTGGCTGACCGATCTGGGTTGTCTCCCTTTCAAATAGATTTCCAAATCTGCAAAATCTCTGGGGTATTAAACAACAGATATGCACGTTGTTTCAAAATTGAGCTTACAGCTGCTTTCAGAACCTTTGTGGAGAAGTAAGATGTGTTACAACTGAGCAGAGTAAATGTGCCTTTTCCCTTCCTGTCCTGTGAGGAATACAATCTGGATACAATCTGTCCTGTAAGACAAACAATCTGGAACCTGTACCATCTCATCACTTTATTATTTTTCATTTATTTACTTGTTTAGTCTCTGATCTCTACTGAATCTGTTATGTTTTGGTTTTGTGTTGCAATGCCCATATTTCTAAAATCTCATTTTAATACCCATTGTGACAAGAACTTTCTGGTAAAAAATTCTCAATTTCTCAACTGGCTTTCATTCCAGTCTTAAATAAATTATTCCTTTGTGAGGAGATCAGAAGATGGAGGAGTGTTTAGTTACCGTGAGGTCTCTGGCTCGCTCGTTGGCCTGATAGGCCACCTTCTCCTCTATGCTGGCCAGCACCTGCTTCAGATTAGCCATCTCATGCTGGTGGAGCTCTGTGAGGTCATTCAGTTGGTCCTCTAGTCTTTCATATCTATCGTGGAGAAAGAGAGGGCGGAAAAGACGGAGGGGGGGGCGGAGAGGGAGAGTGTGAGAGAGAGACAAAGAAACTCAAATCAAGGTGTTTTTTTTTGGTAACACTTTATTTAAAGGTGTCTACATAATGGTGTCATGAGCCTGTCATAAACATGACATGACACGCATCATGAATATTAATAACACTTCATTAAAATTTATGACTGTTGTCATTCGGTTTTTGCGATGTCAGCATCCCAAACAATGTCAACTTAACATCCCAAAAACCAAACGACAACAGTTATAAACATGAAGTGAACGATGAAGTGTCATAATGTTCATGATATGTGTCATATGATGTTTATAACAGGCTCATGACACCATTATGTAGAAACCTTCAAATAGCGTTTCCTTTTTTTAACCATTTTTATTTACAATTTATCAATGACGGGTGTTAGCATTTGACAGTTGCCCGACAAATGTGCACCAACTCTACAGGCATCTGGGGTGGGGACTGATGGACACAGTGAGGATCACTACCTACCTGTATCTCTCTTCTTGCAGTGTCTGTGTTAGGAAGCCATAGTCAGCCTTGAACTGGTCCTTTAGGGTCTCCATGTCTTCAGCCAGGCTGGACTGGGCCTCCCGGATCTCCCGCACCTCCTCCAGAAGAAGATCCACGCGGCCCTGGCCCTCTGGAGGGCCCGAGAGGGGGTTGCCGTTGCTGTCGGCCGACACGGAGGTGCCCGTGGAGCACTCCTCGTCGTCGCTGGCGTACTTGTTGGGCTTGTCCACCATGTTGGCGCTGCTGCTGAGCACGCGGTTGGCCTCGCCCTCCTGCTGGAAGCCCGAGGGCACCTCCAGCGAGGTCTTGAGATGGGCGATGTTGTCAGCGCTGCCAAACTTGTTGCGGATGAGGTTGGCGAACTCGCGCGGCTTGCTGAAGAAAAAGGGCGGCGAGAGCGACACGCCCGGCCCGATGGTCTTGATCTTGTCCAGGGTCGGGTGGCGCCCGCTGCCCGTCGAAACGTCCCGCAGGTGCTGCTCTCTCTTGCCGCTGCTCGGCGCGTCGTCTCGGTCCTTGGCCGAGCAGGACGGCGAGGCGTTGCTGGAGGCGTTGGACGTGTTGTGCCTAAGGGTGGAGGGGGAGGAGCCGGAGGTGTTGTGGCCGCCGCCCTCGGCGTCCTTCATGCGGCGGTGGTACTGTTCCAGCTTGCGCTGGAGGTTGGCGACGGTCTGCGTCGACTTCTGGTGCTTCTTCTCAAACACCTGCCGGATCCGCGCCACCTGCTGCTTGTCGGCGCTGTTGACCAGCTTGAGGTACTCGGCCACGTTGGTGTCGCGTGCCGTCTGCTCGATCTTCAGCTGCTCCGTCACCTTGAGGATCTTCTGCTGCAGGCTGCTCAAGCTGCCTCGGCTGCGGCGGAAGTCGGGGAAGAGCTCCCCGTAGGACGAGGAGGCGGACGACGTGCTCCGATCCAGCTCCAGGTGCGTGTCGGAGCCCCCGCGCCGCATCATGGGCGGCACAGGGATGCTTAGCACGTAGCCACCGTCGCCCTGATCCATCTGAGGAGAAAAACACACACACACACCAACACAAACAAAAACACAGACACACACACACACACAGGTTAGAGGCTGAACAGGCTTCTGAAAAACAAAGTCAGACAGATAACAAAAGGCTAAAGTATAACCCTGTGGCCTCAGAAATGAATCACGAAGGCTTAACCTTCACTTTGTTTTCATACAACTGTCTGTGTGGTCACACACTTTGCATTCAGAAAGTTGTTTTGTTTTCAGATTCTCTCCACTGAATGAAGATGCCTGTTTTCACAGGAGAGGAACTTTGAAAATGAGGATGCATAATTCAGTACCTTCCAAGAGTTACACAATGTCACCTTAACTAACTTTTTTCTTCTTGAGATGAACAAAAAAACACCCACAACACATCAAATCAAAACAAAACGAAACAAAAGCACCACTCTTCCGTGCGTCTCTTGAAGCCATGGAAAGGCAAGATGATCGCACAGCCTGAGAGTGAGCGTCTGCCGAGAAAGGAACAGATCACTGTGTCAAAGGACCAGCGCACTCAAACAGTGTTACATAAAGGCCTGAGCGTTTTAGCACAGCACACCGTTTCATAATAGCACCCCTTAAGCTCACAGCCCCTACCCCTCCCTCACCCCCACCAAACTCTTCTCTTCTCTCCTCTTCTCCTCCTGTCCTTTCCGGAGAAATCCACAGCACAATCAGGGATCTGACGCCTCGGCTTGCACGAGCTCCACTTTTATTACCATCTCAAGGAAACTGCAGTCCGAGGAGAAAAACATCCTGTTTTCACTGCCGTGCCCTGGCCAGTGTCTCCCACCAGTGCACGTTGTATCCCACCCACGGCACGGAACGCCCCGGAATG
>PYXC01000946.1:2932500-3010000 GCA_015244755.2 Tenualosa ilisha
TCCTTCTCAGAGAACAAAGGCCGTCTCCCTCTGTGCTTGTTATTATTACAGACCTGGGAGGAGCTGCAGGTTATTTTTTCCTCTTATTTACCTGAACCAATGAATACAGAAGAGAGCTGTTGCACAAGCTAAAGTCAGTATCTTTTGTTCAGTAAACAATGCTAGCAGTCTTCGCTCTCTTTTTTAGCGTTAATAAGGAATGGAGTAGCCCCTCGTACAGCGGGGCCGTGATTAAGACTTCATTTAACAGCTGGATGATTGACTGCTGTGGTCTCAGTGATTGATCTGGGCGAGTCGTAGCAAACAATAGACTGCACTGCGAGAGAGGAAACAGAGAACAGTGAGTTCTACCCCAGAAGGGAGCACACAAGAACACTGGACAGAACCCGGCTGAAAACAAGACTAACGGTGAGTTCTACCCCAGATGGGAGCACACAAGAACACTGGACAGAACCCGGCTGACAACAAGACTAGCACGTGCTCATGCAGGTTTCAAACCAGATTGAATCATAATCTGATTCTTGCCATCACATGCCTAATCTGAATCTAAATATGCCACTTGGTATTGGTGATCATGGAATCCACCTCATTATTATGGGAAGTATAAATGGCCTCCGGGTTCTTAGTGCATATTTCTCTGTGTCTGCTGCCTTGAAATTGTCTGCTGCAAAGTTCAGATCACAAGCCGTGGCAGGACCCTCAGACTGAATCACCATATTACCGCTATCTGGAGCGATCCATCTTGTATGCACACGTCCATTTTTTTAGGTTCCAAGGACCAAATAAATTCCCAATGCCGTGCGTGTTGTGCACAGAGTACTGAAGACCTAACCCTAGGGCACCACAGACATGTGAAAAAGAGAAGCTTCCCTTATATATCCAAAAACATTCCGATGAACAATTCATGCGATGCACCCAAGAATGCACAAGAGACAGGCCTCATGACGCTGAGCAGAGAGCTCACATGCCAGGAGCCTTACCCTCTGTCTGTGCTAGCGGGAGCGATGGACATCCTTAAAAAGATAAACATGTTAATGTTTGGACAGACGGAACAGAGGGCCCTGCATTGGGACGCCTGGCGAATCTGGGGGAAAGTTGCTGGGGTACAGAAGTGGCCAGAAGTTATTTCTGTCCTTGGCAGAGGTTGCAGCCCTCTCAGGTCTGTGAGCGAGAAGCCACCGAAGGAAGAGAAATTAAAAAGTCGCAGACGAGGCAGGAATGCCAAAGCCTATATCACTATGTCCCTTGGGCTAGATGGTAAAGACGGGGGCCAAAACCACCCACACAAACACACACACACAGACAGACACACACACACGCACGCACACACACACACACACACTCACTCACAGGATGTGACTTCACAAGACACTCCTTGGTTGATTAATGCAATACGGCTGATCTGGAAAGAAGCCCAGAGCAAAGAGAGTGAGTGAGAGTGAAAAAGAGACGGAGAGAGAGGGGGAGAGAGAGAGCGAGAGGGAGAGACAAAGCACTTCAATATGGGAGTTCACATCTCATTCACCAGTTGCAGGTCTGGGTGTGAGCTGAGCTGGCACATTCAACTGGTCAGACAGGGTGATTAGTATGGCAGACATCTCTCATGGGCAGGGGCAGCGACCCCCCCGTGACGGGGTCAAATCAGCCACAAACAGAAAAGAAGGGAGGGGAATGACGGCAGGATTAAATGTGCTGATGTCCACACACTTTCTTTCACTTCCATTTCTCGCTCTCCCTCAGACAGCGCCGGCTAACTGGCTAACCTCAGCCAATCGCATAATCAGAGACGTTTGGGAAGGGCTGGACGGTGGCGGGCAAAGACACTCAGTTTAGCCAACTTTTCTGTTATTTTCTGCCGAGTCAGCGAGCGGCAGCGATCTAAAAGGAGCAGATGAGAGAGGAAATGAAACAGCTGACCCGCGTGTCACTGCACAGAGGTTGGACATTCTGAACCCCTTTGCTGTGGACTCTAACAGCAATATGAAACAAACACACTCTTTGTCTCTCTCCCTGTCTCTCTCCCACCCAGGCAGAGCTTTTTAGACAATAGATAAGTCATTGTAACAGATGCCTCACCATATGACAAACCAATATTAAATAAAGGTCTGGAGATAGAATTAAGAGCCCATCTGCACTTCCTTCACGTGGGCCTTCCTCTCTCTCCCATTTGCTTTGTTTCTTTTGAGCTGGGTGAGCATCCTACATGCTGATCTAGCCATGACTGAATTTAAACACAAGCTCAATTCTCATGAAGAGAATACTGTGGGTCTCTGTCTATAATGGCTGTATGTAACGCCTATTAACATTGTTCCATCACAAGCATCCAGATTCCTTAAGCAAGCAGCCTGGAGTAGACAGTGACCTCCTCCAAAACTAGGCTGAGGAGGACTTCTACACGCTCATTTGCCTGATAAGTTATTGTTTATTTAGGAAAGCGTGAAATCATCTCGTTAGCAAACGCATCATTTCCCAATTAAGTCTGGAGGTGGGGGGTGTGGAGTGGGGGCGAAACAGCCCTGACATCTGTGTCATTTCAGGTCGGCTTCACAGTCGCATTTGTTACAAACCTGCCCGTTACGCTTGGCATAGCATGTATGGTACCCAGGTGAGAAATACTTACCAGCCCGAGGGAAAGCCTGCCCTGGGGGCGGGGGGGGTTGGGGGGGAATCTTTGAATGCAAGCATGTGCCCTGATATAGTAACATGTAGAAACTGGTCATGTCAGGGGGCAGCCAACACACACACACACACACACACACACACACACACACACACACACACCACACACACAGTGCCACACACACACACACAGTGCCACACACACACAGTGCCACACACACACAGTGCCACACACACACAGTGCCACACACAGTGCCACCCACACACCCAAAGCTACTTTTGTGCCCCTGTTCAGATGTAGGGTAACTCTGTCTCTTGTTGTTGAGGCAATGATTAAGCTTGAAACTCAAAAGGGGGACAGGAGGTATGTGTGTGTATGTGTATGTATGTGTGTGTGTGTGTGTGTGTGTGTGTGTGTGTGTGTGTGTGTGTGTGTGTGTGTGTGTGTGTGTGTGTGTGTGTGTGTGTGTGTGTGTGTGTGTGTATCCCCTCATATAACCTGAGCAGACAGGAGAGACTAGGGGCTGCAGGACGGAGAAGAAGAAGGCTGAGTTAGCATGGCACATGACGACCCCCGCCCCCCCGCCCCCACCCCTGACACCCCCTCTCTCCATCCTGTAGTGACTGAATCAGGTCACCCCAACAGCGACGGGGTGTGAGGCTCGGCTTACATAATGACCGGCTGATGGCATGAGGAGGCTTTTCTGAGGCTGACTAGGGAGGTGAGACAAGGGGTCTCGCTGAAGACGCTCTCAGTGTGACGCTTCAAGCCTTCTTCACTCTTCACGGGGTTTTTTCTTGTTGTTTTTTTGACTGATCAGATAGATGAGGATTTCCTTCCCCTTCATCACCTTTCAAAGAATGCAAATGAATGCGCAGATAAGCTATCACTGAAGACATTAACTTGGGCACATGGTGGAGTCAGATGACAAGTCCCATTTGCCTGCAACACTGTGTGCTCACCACAGTGCCTCAGGATAGATGTGAGTAATGTTAATCATTCAAATGCAAATCCAAAGAATGCAGGATAATGGCAGCATCCCAATGCCTGCATTCAAGGGTTCAGGATTAAAGGTTGGTGAAAACATTGGGATTCAGCACATGATTCTCTTTTAAAAAATCATATAAAAAGCAGTAGCAACAGCCTGCCGTTCCCTGCTGATGACAACGCTATATCCAGTCTGCATTCAAATGACTTGTCCAATAAAAAGCGTATCTGATGCAACCGGCTGTGTCAGGGAACCCAATTTCCGTTCCCCTGCTTCCAAGCCCTCGTTGGGATTTTCATTTTCACAATGCCACCAAAACAACCCTTAATGAACGCCTTCCCCACTGGGAGGTAAACAGTGCGAAAGTCACCGCCAGCCTCGCCCTGAGACGCACTCGCCCTGGTGCGGTCATCTCAAGAGACAGTTTTATGACAGTGATTCCATTTATGAAATGGCTCAAAGTGATGAGGTCAATGGTCATTAATTTATAATTTCTGTGTCATCATTTAACTTACCAAAAAGGCCTCTTCAATTTCCCTTCTTAATATACTGTGAAGCCAAAGATATTACAGAGAGGCCATGCATTACATTCCAAAGATATGCACATTAGTCAGTGGGGTCAGATGGGATTAGATTTGATGAGAAATGATTGATATGTTTATAGTGTTTAGAATGTTTACGCTAATCCATGGCAACAGTGCTAAACCTAGAAGACATCAGTCAAGGTAAACAGTGGAGGTGTGTGATTAGCATTCAACCTATGCTACCTTCTGAGGACACAAGGGTCCTTTGTGAATAGTCTCTCGTCTCTGCTACCTTCTTTCTCTATCAACTTTTCCCTGACCTCACAGGAAAGCGTCATGGGGTCAAGGAAAGATAAAAAGAGTAATTCATTAGGATTTACAAAAAGACAACTGCAGTTCTAAGAAAACCTGAATTGACTTACACTTGGGTGTTATTGATCTGTTCCAAGTTGATTGGTTGTTGTGTTCTAGTGCAAGGAACTGTGGGGCTTTGTAAACCTCCTCTCTCTTCATAGGAACCACGAGTGTCCACTATGCTAAAGACGGCTTAAAAGGAAGTATCGAAGCAAATTTCCTTTGGCTCATCAAAGTGTCTGTCTGTCTGTCTGTCTGTTAGTGTCTGCCTGTCTGTCTGTGTGTGTGGTGTGTGTGTGTGTGTGTGTGTGTGTGTGTGTGTGTGTCTGTTGCATTTGGGGAATCCAAACAGTCCTTACCACTACATATTTCCGGATCATTTCATTAGGAAAGGAACTTTCCGGAGCAAAAAAGTAAATCCGTCAGTAGCAACACGAAGATGCTAGTGCTTACTTGAATGAAAAAGATGAAAAGGATGCAGACGCTCAGGGTCAAAATGGGTTTAAACACAAATACAGCTATCTGCATCCGCACAGCTGAGGGGCTCTGGGCAAGCCGCTCCTCATGGATGGGATCTACAGCCCGAGCCTGTGGCCTGAGAGGAGGCTTTGAGGAAACAAATGTTGGTGTTTGGTTAACACCAACAAACCATCCCCAACCAGCCACCAAGCTCTTGGAGATGCTCTGGAGAAAGTCTTGCGCTGTGCAATGGACACAGGCAAGCATATGTTATCGCATGTGCAGAGCACGTGCACACACACACACACACACACAAACACACACAGAGTAATCTCACTGCATTGTCTGTTCATGTACAGTTGCTAAACGAATACTGAAAGTTCCTCCGACACATCTATTGACCCTTCCCATCAAAACTACCTACCACACCTTTCCCGTCAACACTGAACCGAATCTAAATATTTTAAATTTATGTCATACAACGAGTTCATCTAATGCATCTACGGTATGTACCCACACAAAAACGCACAGCGCAGCACTGAGCTCTCTCTAATGCTCTCATCAATTACAGCTCTTCTTCATCTAAATGGCCATTCAACTGCTAGTTTGCCCACCCTGCCGTTGCACAAAGTAATTTAGCTATTGTGGAAGCAATGGGGGAGAAAAGTTAAATGAAACTGTAAATGAATGCAAAGTTATTTTAAAAAGACATGAGGCTATTCTAGCTAGCCGAGAGACAAGTCTACAGTGGGGCATGCTTGTGGGCTCTTACTTCAGTCAAGCTTATGACACCGACCCTTTTGGTCTAACCAACATCTGTGTTCTGTCCGACCTTCAGAAATTTATTTCAAGTCACTCGCGTCGGTGCACTTGACTCATGGATGTATGGCATTAGCCAGGGGGGCAGAGAGAAAGCAGTTAGCATTAAATAAGAGCGACACTTAGATTTGGATTTAAGCTGCTACCAAAGACAGTTAGCAGATGGGAAAAACACACACACACACATACACACACACACAAATGTTCCCTTTGAATTGAAAGGATGGTGGTGTGCTGGTGGCTGTTAACGTCTCTGTTTGCTGCGTGAGATGAGGCCTGTTAGGAGAATCTCTCCCCTGAGAGACCAGGATGTGCGCTGATGTCTTGAGACTAACACAGCGTGAAGTCCGACTGCCAATGTCCTTAACAGACACCGGAGGGGAGAGACAGCTTCAACCAACCCAGCTCCACGGAGAGCAGAGAAAAAAAAAAACATACACATGCACACAGATTTACACACACGTAGACACACACACACACACCACACACACACACAGACACAAATGAGAGTGAAAAAGAACAAAACAGCAAAGTTCCCTAAGTTTCAGGGGGAGAGCAGACAGCTGGCAGGGTAATCTTGCAAATGAGAATTCATTATTAAGCCAGACAGGAACACAGAGAGCAAAGGAGGTAAGCTACAACATGCCAACATGGTGAATAACCCAAATCTTCACTCAGCACCCAAACCCTACAAGCCCACTCAAACATCACACACACAAACACACGCACACACACACACACACACAAACTCAAGCATGCTAACACACACATCACATCCACACACCATCACACGCACACACACATACGCAGGCATGCACACTAACACACACCAAATCACATAAACCCACACCATCACACACACACACACACACACACATATCCCATTCATACAGCATCACACAGACACACAAAAACACACACTCCCTTGGATTAGCGTTTGTGTTTGAATGGCAGCCCTACAAAGCGGGTCTGAACACGCAGCATTAGGGAGGCAGGTGAGGGGAACGGCAATTAGCCGACCTGCTGGCACAGCCTACAAAACGGCAAAGAATGACCTTTCACAACATGGCCTCCCTCTTCTTTCTCTCCTTCTCCCTGGGCCTCTCGCTCTCTCCTTTCTTTCCATTGTTCTTCGTGACTCCTTATTTCTCTCCCTCTGTCTCTCTCCACAGGACACTGATTAAGCTAGCTGTTTACCACAATCTGAACAAGCCCCCCCTTCAACAGACACACAAACACACAGGCACACACAATACAAATACACACACAGGCACGCACACACAATACACACACACACACACACACACACACAGGTGCACACACAAACATACAAACACACACACAGGCACAGACAATACCAACACACACACAGGCGCACGCACACAATACACACACACACACACACATACACCAGATATGGCTCCACAATACCTAAGACAAAAAAATAGCAGTGCATTTGTCATGTATCTGCCAGAGGCATCACTGAACAGGTCCTTACGGCAGAGACTCATACACAGCTGTGCTATGGCAGACAGACAAACACACTGACAAAATGTCAACACAACGAGGAATAACATCACCAACTCCACGCTTGGAGCCACTGACAATTTCATCAATGACACGGATGTGAACCTTTTTATTTGAGTATGGATACCTTCTCCGAAGCCGAAGCCATAGGGGCTGTGGCCTTGAACGCAAACCATTAACTGAACTGTGATTTGAAAAAAGTCCCATTACCTGGCTGGCTTCATCCCGCAACCCATTCCAAACAAGCCACACCGGCAATCCATCTTTTTCTAACGGCTTCCCCTAAACCGTGCTCTGACGCGTCAGACCTGATCGGTTACAGGCTAATTTGCAGCATTGTCTGGTCAAATGGAGCCTTTGGCTGATGCAGAGCGAGATCCGATTCTGCCATCGAGCGCAGCAGGCACCAACCATTCACAAGAATGGAGGCTTATCAGCCTGTGTGGGCCCCTCAGGAGGAAAGATACAACCCACTGGTTTCACCTGAATTACCGATTTCTAGACAGGTCTGGCTCCCTCAGAAGATACACACTACTCACATAGGCCAGCAGTTTCTATCTCAAAGAACGCCTTTATCTCCTCCAGGTCTGCAAAATGGAATTTGACATGCGTATGTGTCTGCATACACACATACTCATAGGCACTCACACTCTCTCACACACACACACATATATATAAACAACAACAACAACAACATAAGCCCCTGAATACAGAACATCCATCTATTACAGTGCCAGCAACAGCAGCGGCCCCATCAGCACTGTTGATCAAACAGAACTGCAAATACTCATCTGGGCCAGCAAACAAATCTGCTGCTCTGGAAAGTCCATTACAATGAGGCCTGACGCCATTAATCTGAATTGTATCCAACTCACACCGCGGCATTACAATGATTTGACCCAACCAGGCACGAGTGTGTGGGCATGGGGGCACACCAAGAAAAAAAGAATTAAAATTTGAACCTCGTTTCTCTCTCACCTTGCCCAATCTGGACGATTATGGGCATTTTTGCCCCTGGTCTGCAGAGGCAACCAAATGTCAGTGCGAGTTCAGGGATTTCAACAGAGACAGCTGAGAGCAGAGTTGGACTGGATTGAATCCAGAACACAAACATAGATGCAGAGAGAGAGAATGAGAGAGAGAGAGAAAGATATACAGAGACAGAGAGAGAGAGACAGATAGACAGAGACAGACAGAGACAGAGAGAGAATGAGAGAGAGAGAAGAGGGGTAGATTTGATACACTTTATTAGATTAGAATGTGTTCTGCTGTCTCTTCCCTTCCCCCTCCACTCCTGATCTGGAAGTCAGCAGATTAATTAAAAAACAAATCAAGCTGTGAGAAGGATCTGTTGTCAGAGCAGTCGGCGGATTCTTCGTCGCCACTGACGTCAGCATATCAGCATTTAATAGCGCCGGTCTTTACGCTTCAGCTGAGGTGACAGGGTCTCCGGGACAGATAACGCTCTCTTAGTGGGAATTATTTGTCGTCATCAGGTCATTCACATGATAAGAGGGCAGTGACTGAGCAGTGGTCATGCTTTGAGCATAAAGTTAATCAGCTATGCCACACACACACACACACACACACACACACACACACACACACACACACACACAAACATTCTCCTTTTCCTGAAGCAGTAAACTTTCATGATGGTGGCTCATTGCCAAACAGGTTTTCTTGGCAAGACCTCCTCTCAATAAGTAGCCTTTAGGAACAAGCAGAACTCTGTGCTTGAGTCATCTGATCATCCAGGAAGGGGTGGGGGTGAGGATGGGGACACTCCTCCAGTCTCAACTCTGCCACTCCACCACTGGAAACCACCTGCCACAAGTTTTGGCCTGACTTATCATGCGTGTGAATCTTAGGCCTACTGGGCTTGATTTTATGACAGGCTCAACGACTTCAATGGCTCTCGAAACTGCACAACAGGTTTCAGGACAGGCCATACAGAAAGACTGATACTTAAAGTGGCCCTTGTGAAAATGAAGCAGTTCATTCATAGACTTGAAAACAGATTATTTTTTTTTTCCTTCTTTTAGCTCTGAGGGAGTAATAAAGGCCTTTGTGCTCGTATGCTAGGTGGAGATAATGCCACCACATACTAAGCACTATTACAGATCTTGTCTTTAAAAGGACCAGGCTATATTGAAATCATAACTGATGGCAGGGAAGAGGCTTTTGGGGATGCATGACTGCCTTTTATCTCAGTTTAAAAAAAAGCCCCCTCTTTGGAGTCGTCACAAATCTTCAGCTGGCATTACACTTGGGAGAGGTTGTAAACATGACACATTGGCCCAGCGGGGTGTTTTTGCCAGCTTTCAGAACAACAGAGTTTTCCCGCCGACTGTTTGTTGTGCTCTCAAACGCAAACGTTTAAAAGTGTTTTTTCAGAATGGGGAATTACGAAAGACCAGTCGCAGCGGTTTGTGGGAGGTTTACTGAGAAGCACTTTGGAGAGAGAGATAAAGCAAGAAAGAAAGAAAGGAAGAGAGAAAGAATGCAAAGAGCAAGAAGGGAACAGAGAGAGAGAGAGAGAGAAACACAGAGGAAGTCTTTCATGGCCCACTGCTCCAGACAATCCAGCTGTTCAACCCTCAGCCCTCCAGCCAGCCTCTGCATGTCTCTGACTGGGAAGACTCTGTTGTCCACTCCCCTGTGGAACCATCTCGTCTTGGCCTCATCACCTCCAGCCTCCACCAGAGCAGAGACTGGGGGGAGATCCTATCAACTGCCCTAAATAATACGGCATTCACAAATCCCGCCAGCCAGCTCCCTCACCCGTCATCAGTGCCTGCGCTCTGGAGCAGACAGCCTCTACGTGATCGAAATGTCACAAAAGAACTGTAGCATACAGCGAAAGGCAGAAACCAGATGGGTTACTCTTGGTCAGCTCTCCACAAACTTTAAATGACACAGCAACGTGAAGTTAAAGGGACTCATGACTAAAATGTCAGGATTACATACAGGAAGGAGTCAGTGTGTGCCTTAGAGAGAAGCCTTTGAAGCTCTGGTTTGGATGGCTGAGTCACCCGTAAAAATAAAAAAATAAAAAAAGAGGGAGGTCTTGTAAGCCCCAAGTTAGCACATGAAAGTCCAGGCACTGCCAATGACATTAGGTGCGTGAAACGGCTTTGTTATCAGCCTAGGCAGCACTCGCAGTAGCTGGCTGATCATGCAAGCCGCCAACAGTGCAGGTCGACAGGCAGGCAGGCAGGCAGGCAGGCAGGCAAGCGTGCAAGATTCGCTTCTGGTGGGTGAAGGTGGAAAAAAAATAAATAATTACAATATTTGTTATGTCCTGGTGCACTGAAATAGCAGCTTAGCTTACATTTAGAGGAAGGAAAAAAAGACTTCCCCCATTTATGGACTGGTGAGGAAAAGCAGAGTTATCTGCACACATCACTGAAGCAGATAAAGAACATCACACGGGTTCAGATCCCAAGCTAGTCTGTTTACTCTCAAAATATTTTTCAAGTATTGCTTGAAACTTGCTCACAGCCTGAATCCACCAGTTAAAACTGCATACACCAGTTAAAACCCATCTGGTCTTGAAGCCTGCGGCATGACAACACAAAGCTGCAGACAGCTCTGAGTGGAGGAACCTGCCCAGACCAGTCGGGGCGGTGGAATGTGAGGCTTTAATACATGGAAAGAGATAAATCTGTGGACCTCAGTAAATCAGAGAGGAGCCAGGGAGCAAGGATCCATTGATGCCTCAGCTGTAATAAACAACCCAAATGCACCAACAGTTGCCAGTTGGAGAGAGAGAGAGAGAGAGAGAGAGAGAGATACAAACTCTTAAATCACACTAGCCCCTCTCTCTTTCATTCTTTCTTTCTCTCTCTCTTTCATTCTTTCTTTCTCTCTCTCTCTCTCTCTCTCTCTCTCCAAATCTTATCAATTAGCATATCGCTAGCACTTCAAGAAAAACAACAATTTATGAGTTTGGCACAGCTTCAGGTAACCAGAGAGATGGACCGGGAGGAATGGGGGGGGGAGCAGACAGAGCAGGTTTTTGTCTCCAAGACATTTAGGCTCTCATGCTAAGGTTAATGAGCACTAATAAAAGCATTATCAACACAGAGAGTCTTAATCACCATCCCTGCAGGCCACCTTCCCCCAGCACCAACAGCTAAGGGCAACAGAGGAGAAATATTTGTTTCATTCACCAAATATTTCTGTACAACACAGAAAGAAAGAAAGAAAGAAAGAAAGAACTGATTGGCCAGTTGTGTTAATGTGACTTGTTCACAAGCTGGCCAACAGGCAGGCTTAAGGCTTTATGCAAGAACTGTTTTAATGAGGTTGTCAAAGTCCCTCCTCAACAGTGCCCTTGGCTGTGTGTCTCTCAGTTCTTCTGGTATCAAGATGGTGGTCTATAGGTTTTAAAGGCCCTCTGTAAAAGACTGCAGAGTCAGACAGAGATTTGGGGACTGCTATGTGACATGTGAGGACACACTACAAACACTGTTTCCTTGCAAATACAATAAACAAACAAACTAAAGCTTGTGACCACATGACACTATGTGCTTCATCCACACACAGGGCACAAGCCACTGGAGAGTTAATGCAGACAACGAAACTACAATAAACTTGGCTGTTTTGCTATTACATACAGCAACTTGTCAAAACACTACATTTAAGAGTGGAAGAGAAACAAAGAGAGAGAGAGGGAGACTTTGTGAGATGGTGACTGTGTTCCTCCATGTCTGTGAGGGATCATTCTCATGTGGGATGACACGCTGGTTGGTTACTCAGTTCAAAGTGCAGACACAGACATAGAGCAGAGAAAGAGAGAGAGAGAGCAAGACAGAAAGAAAAAAAGAAAGAATAAGAAAGAGAGAGATGAATGGAGTTGAGTTGACAAGGCATTGGTCAACACACCATCTCTCTCTAGTATCTCTCCTCCTCTGTGCCCTCAGACACCCACAGCTCTCTAGACAGCCCAGCTCTGCCCCATTAGGGTCCCTGCAGAGGAACCGATCCATAGCGCCCAGCTCACTCAATGCTTCAGCAGTCTAGGAAACGCATAGCTGACATCACACACACCCTCACCCTTCTCCAGATCAGGTCTCATGCGTGACCACAGCTGAATGAGCAATAACAAAAATATGCACACGCATACAAACACGCACACAAACACACACACACTCACACCAAGGTTGTGCATAGCTCATCTGCAGAGGGCTTTTAAACCCACCCACTACGGCACCACCCTCCTCATCCTTCTAGGAAATTAAAGCCGATGAACAAGAAACTTTCAGTGAAGGAGTGTTGACAGGTAAATAACCCACCCCCCCCCCCCCCCACACACACACACACACAACCTCTTTGCAGGAGTTCCCATGAGAAGATGGAGGCCTCCACGCAAAGACATACACAAATCACACTGGGAGCTCTCAAAAAGATGGTGACCTGGATGCCCCTTGGTCCTTTACCCTACTCTCTCACCTCTGGCTTACTCCCATGGGCCCCGTCTGACAGCTCTGGCCAAATAAACCAATCAATAACCTATTACCCTGTGTCGCTAGTCCCTCTGCTTCAAGGAACAGCATGGCAGGTCTGAGTGATGTTTAAAGACAGGGAGAAGGATTAAGAAAGAGAGAGAGGTAACAAAGACACAGAGTGACAGAGAATGAAGCAAATGATGTCTTCAGTGCTCCAAACAGTCCTTACTGCTTTTCTGTGTGTCTTGCGTGGAAGAGAAAAGGTTCATTCGTTCAGTGACACCACTCTAGTTTCAGTGCTATCAGGCACCATCACCTACCCTTCTTAGGTGCTAAAATTCAACAGTGTTTTAGCAAGACAATTGAGAATACAGTTTGCTCTATGGTCAAGCCTGAAAAGGCTTCCACAAGACAAAGAGTAGACAAATCAGTATTATTGCTTGAATGTTACATCACTGTGGCTTTTGAACTGAAGTTAGTGGCAGCCAGTGCAGTCTTGCAACTCCCGAGCCTCCAAACTGAGAAATCCTTCCCTGCGCAGTGCGACATCATATAGCCTACCAGGAGATCAATTAAGGCTTTTTAAAGTCCAGGATGGCAGACAGACTGAGAAATATCATCTGATTCAAGGGCCTTTCACTGCCATCATCCCCATCTTCATGACTAAAACCCTTAAGCTGACGTCTGGCTCAAGGCTGATGAACAGCGAAAAGAGAGAAAACATAACACGGCTAATGTGTCTGGAACAATTAAGGCAGTGCCCCACAGGGACTCAGCTGACTATCCACAAGCTCACAGACCCCCAGGGCCCTCCAGTGGGAGAACACTTCAACATTTACGATGATGTAGATATGCTATACTGCAAGATGTTGATGAAAACTCGACTTCTAGGCTCCCCTCCTTGATGAATGATGTGCCTTGCCAACATAAAATAACAGGTTATGCCACCTCCCAGAAGTTGTTCATAGCATTTCATAAGAAATTTATAGCCTAACTACTGAAGCGAGTCAAGAGTTTGCGAAAAAATCCACCTTGTGCTTTCTGAAGATCTCCCATGAATCATATTCACAGCTTGTACACGAGATACGACTAATAGCACTCAGGCGGTTCTCCATATCTCGTTAGATCGGTTCGCAAAACGGAAAAAAACACTAGATGAGGCAATGCGAACGTTGACATGGGTAGCCCTTTGTAACGATCAAAGAAGACTCAGCAGATGTCAGCAAGAGCCCGAGTTGAGAAATGTCCACGGATAGGCTACTGATTTTTGATGGATACACATGGTAGACGTCTGACTCGGTTCTAACATACATGAGTTATTAGCACCAGAGCGTGTAGCATACTGTTCACATAAAACATGTGGCTAACGTAAAATCAAATGAAGAAGCCAATGCAACTCTCTTTCGTGCATTCCAGGGCAACACGGTTGATCATGACTGTCAGTCTCTCCCGCTCGAATACCGCAGGCATCGTAAGGTTGATGGTAAGAAAATCAGAAAACTTACCGCTTGGTCTCTATCCAGTTGTTATTTCTTTACTTCTGCGAAACTTCTTCCCTTATCGGAGTCGGCACTGGACATAATCAGTGTTTGACGCTGGCGAAAGTTATCGTGGCAAGTTACACTGCTTTAGGCAACTTGCGTCGCATTCACAAACTGTCTCTTATCTGACTACATTCTTTCACTGCTCCGCTCAACCTAAAGCTTGCACGATTTCACAGAGTTCCAAGACAATTTGCGATTTACCACGCCCACTGAGTCCTGTTAAGGGAGAGGGGGCGGGGTTGGCACGTTCAATTTCAAAACCTTTTGCCTTTTGGGTGTGTTTTCAGAATTACTACTAAAACATGCGCTGACGTTACTTCTTTTAACAGTAAAGATTTTCGTGGAAGCTACGCCAGCATTGAGTTTCATTGGATGCTAAAGGAAAAGGAAAAGACATGTCTCTTCAATTTTACAGTCCTGCTCTGACTTGTTTGAGGATTAGAATACGATCCAGACTGACAGCCTTCAATTGATGTAAGACACGCAATCATATCTGGGGGAGCCCACTTCAAACATCTAAAGGTTCTAGGTTTGCTGTTGTTCCTTTATGCACTTTAAGCGTCTGTGATATGGCTATAACAGCGTTGTCTTGAATTCAAGACTTAAGATTCAAAACTACACGTTTCTTTAAAAACACCAGTGTTGACACCAAACGTCTATATGAGTTGAGTGAGTTAAACTAGTTTAAGAGACAACAGATTGTCAACATCTAATTTAGGTATTACGTTAATGACCGTCTGTCTAAAGACATGCTGAGACATGCCATTTTGTAACCAATTATGGGAAGTCTTTTTCGCTTAAAGAGAACATCTCACCATCTAGCCAAGGGCACATTATTTCTCTCACAGAATCCTTGACTGATGCTTTAAATAACGTCTTGTCATAATGCTTAGCCTCATAGGCCTATGCAGCAGTAACTAATAAATTACAATTCATTTAAAAATAGCAACAAATCTATTAATATTGTATGAACATTGTGTATAAACAAGTGATTAAACACGCAATGGAAATCTGTCTGCTCTTGGTATTCAGATAAAATATTCAGTAAGTAATTACACTCAAACAATGAGTGAGTTCAGCTTTCCTTTAAACTTCCTCCATACAAGATACCCGACACTTTTGCACAGACAACTACCATTGTTCAGTGTGATAGACTTAGTGTGTAGATGCCTGACTGTCTTTCTTTTGATCCTGGTGAAGGGTTATGACAGAGAAATGTATTCTAAAGTGGCGATCACTACACTCTTTCAAAAGATTGCATCGTAACAGACACTGAAATGACCATCTCTTGCTCAATGTGTTGGGTAATTATACCCTTTTTACTCTAGTGTCAGCACAACAAAGTGACACACGTTCACCCTGGTCTCACTAGAAGCAGACAAACAAAGTATATACCATTTCCCTCCTGTGCCTGCAGGTAATTCCATATAAACGAATGCCAGTTGTATTATGACAGGATTCCATTTAAAGACACTACATTGTCATTGAACTACATGTTATTACACATTAAACCTCTATCTTAGTGGCCTTTATATGAAGCCATTTTCCTTTGACGTCATTTTTGCTGTTGCTTGTGTGATAAAAACATGAGAGTCAGTCTCTGTCTTCCTCATGATATTACGAATCTTCTGATACCAGCTTGCTCTCCAGTAGAAGGTCACATTCTCTCTGACCCTCTTCCTTCCTTTTTTCTTGTGCAGCCCATCCTGGTGAAGAAGTTTTACGATGGAAAATGAGCACTGCATACCAAATGTGTTTCTCAACGCCACAGGGAGACCCTGCTGAAAAGAGGGGGCACCCTGCTTCCCCCTCATCCTTTATTGTCCTTGCTGAGGAGAAGACAGCCACATTATGTGAGCATTTATGTGGGAGCCAGATAAGCAGAGCTATACGAACCCAACACAAGAGAGCCACTCAATCTACATAATGCTATTCGACATTTTCCATTTTTCTATTCCAAACACACACTGCCACCTCAAAAGGGCAGACGGCCCAGATATCACATGTCAAAAGGGAGATAAAACAGGAGGCCGGTCAGACCTCTAGAGCTCTGTGTGGTATTATTGTAAGAGAAGTGTGTTGTGCAACACAAGCACATTCATGTTAAATTTAAAAGACATAAAACTTGTAACACCACTATATAACCAAGGATAGTAATGGCAATTTTGTGGGGGCCTATTAATGTAAGAGATCTTCATGTAGTGTAGTCCCCAAAGAGTTATAATTGGTTTTATTATTATTACTATTATTAGTATTACTACCACTAACAATAATAATAATAACAATAATGTATTATGTTTGTTATTATATTAAATTTGCAGTGATATTGGCAATGAATTGAATTGCATTGCATTTGTTTTCTCCCTCTGTTGCAAGACATTTTATTCTTCCCTTGCAGTAATTTATTTGCAGCCTAGGTCAAACTAGGCTACTGCATCTTGCCCAGTACCCACTGGTTGCTTAACTATTATATACGGTGCTGCAAACATAGCGTACATTATTGAATATAGCCTACCAGTAAATTACTCCATTTCCCAGCACCCCTGCTCTCATTCACCTATCACATGACATGCATAATCCAAGATGGCTACATTGACGGAGGAACACTTCTCTGCCTTGCAACTTCTGTTGAAGGTATTTACTTGGCTTTATCAAACATGACGCATTTATGCGTAAAGAAAGATGTGTTATCATGATTTATAACAAGCGTTTGTTATGCAAGAGGAAGCAGGCCAGACGAGATAATTTATCGATGCGAGAATGTACCTGGTTTTCGTCTCAAATTGATGCTCCTCGAAGAGCGACCTGACCCCGTGGGCATAATCCTTTCTGGAATAGTATTAAGCAGCTCTTTTACTTGCAGTTGTCATGTCGAATGTCTTTTATTTCTCTGAACGAATCCAGGCTCCGTCCAAAGATGCCGTGCGGCAGATGTGTGCCGACAGTTTCCCGTCCGGAGCTCCTGAATCACGGCGACTGGCAGAAAGTACAGCTGGAACCTTGTCAGTGTCATCAACTGAGGCCAAACAGGTCGGCAGCTCTCAGATAATACTAGCTATATTCAATTGAATTAGCCTGTATGATGATATTTATATGCCTTTTGACCAAGGTGTTAGTCTACTCTAAATGGCGCTACTCTGATTTCTCTTACAGCTTCTCACAGCTCTCCACATACTCGCGCATTACGTGGTATTTCACAACCTAGCTTCACCCGAACAAATCCTGGCTGTCTTCCCAGACACCTTCCATTCCAATCTAAAGAACCTAATTACAAAGATTCTATTGGAACACAGGTAGTTTGCGCGTAGGCCTACTGGAGCACACTTTAAACCTACTGTATGCTGTTAGAGAGCACTGAAATCATTAATGTGATCATTTTTGTTCTGTTTTTTTATTACCAGCTCAACATGGACCAATCAAGCACTTGCCAACCAAAGTAAGGATGACCCATTATGTCTGACAACTTCCTATATCCCCTTCCTAAATATCCTCCACTGCCATATTTTTCATATGAAGGATCAATGTGTGATTGTTAATGCGTTTCTGGCCTGCAGTTTCACTGCCTAAGCTGGTGGAGATGGACTGGAGGGTGGACATGAAGACTGCCTCAGACTCTGTGAGTCGCATGGCAGTGCCTACATGCTTGGTACAAATGAAGGTACATTATCCCCAAACTGAACTCTGCGTCTGGTATACATTTGAATGAGGCATACCAAGTTGTTGTTGTTTGATTAACTCATGATTTTGTTTTAACTTATGTAAGCATCATGACAACCCCCATGTAGTTGATGTTGTGTATATTGTAGGTCCAGGACTTTTCCCGTGCAGGAGGCGATGACTCTGTTTCCTCAGTCACCATGGAGCTTAGTAAAGAAACACTTGACACCATGTTGGATGGGTTAGGTCGTATCCGAGACCAGCTGTCTGCAGTGGCTGGAAAATAGACGTTTTTCCAACACCAGGATGGCGCCTTCAACAAGAGGCCTTTTTTCAGGACAACAAGGAACTGCCTGTATAGCTCTTACAACGTCCACTCAAGTGCATCATGTGCCTCAGGCTTCCATGCCCTCCCACATTCTACGGTTCCCTGCAATTTGTCATTTAGAAATTGGAGAGTGCAGCTGAAAAGCAGACTTTACATTCTCATTAGTTTAGACATATACCTGTTTTTTTGTATTTGATCATTGTGAATAATTAAAATTCAAATATGATTTATTTGTGGGATGTTTCAAGTATGCCATTGCTTTAGAGATATGTTTTATGAAAACATACCTTTTGAGTGTGAACACAAGCACAGCCCTTATTAGAGAGTAGGAAAAAAAAACTGTACAGCTCATACAAAGCCTTATTCACGGCTGACATTCTCACATCGGTGATGCACTGAGTGCTAACAGGATTCTGGAAAAAAAGAACATCTGATAATGAACGTGTAAATCAAAGGTGCAGTCTGTAAGATTTCATGTAAAAAAATCATGTAGTTATGATAAAAAAGAGTAACAAAAACATTAATGAAAAAAGCTAGCTGAATCTCATGACCATTGTAGTTTTCTTCATTGGTGTGAGGATGAACTTGCTGATGGAAGAACACAGATCCCTTCCATGTCCAGTTCTACAGAATGGACACTGAAATCCCCCAGGCCCTGTGTAACACATACAGACCATTTTTGAAGCAGTCCTGATACAACTTAAAAAAAATTGAGGTTTAGAAGTCACTAATGCTAATATATTTTTTATACCATGTTTTGGAGTCTCTCCAACTTGCTATTTTTCTTCAAGTTTGTCTGGTGCTCTCTGACCTTTGAGTGGTTGATTCATATGGAAACTTTGCGTTCTTTTTTTAGTAACCAATATTATTTCTTGTAAATGCCCAGAAACTGGACTAGTCTCAGAGGCCATTTGAATGTTCTTTAGCAGATGTGTTGAAGCTGATTTCCAAAATAACAGAAATCCTGGGAACTAATCTTGATCGCTTATCCTTTATAGGACGGACCTTCAGCTTTACAATGACCAACAAATTATCACTGTTCCAAAACCAGTGACTGTGCTGTCAGGCATTGTGGAGCCAAAGCTGGCATATCTGTGTAGATATCTTGTGTTCTAGTGAAGAGGTTTTCTGGCTACAACAATTTCCTTTTAGAGAAGGAGGAAGCAACCTCTATTGTTTACAACTTAAATGGCACTAACTGCTCTAAACTGACCCAGTTATCCTTCCAAGCTCCAGTGCTTTTCTGCCCAGTATCTTATCAGTAGACCATGCAACAGCTTCCTCACATATGTAATTACATGAAAATAAGTCAGTGATGGGAATTAGCAAGTTAAAACACCTTCTAACAACTCATCTCAGCTTGGAGCAGGAGAGGACTACCAGGAGGAATTACCGGATCCGTTCAGTCAAAAAGACGCATAACAATTACCATAGCCATAACAATTATCTTCCACTACAACAAATGGTACTTGCTACACCCGACGTGGGTGTAAATATAGACCAGTCTTTTAAATGGATTTTGACGTGACTTGACTTAACACTTCCATAACGTATCCAGTGTAGCCCTACGGTTACTTTATCATAACGCCACTAAGCCCAGTGTCTGCTCACCGGAGTGTTGCTGAGCACCTGCCGCACAGCCTCCTCCTGCCGAGCGTCTCGGGTCAGCAGGTAGAGAAAGCCTCCTCCTCCAGCTCCAGCCAGGCTCTGGCCCAGGGTGAGGGGCCGCAGGGCGTTCATCATGCTGCGGACCGCAGCCGGCTCGCAGCCCGGGGCCATCAACTTCTTCTGCTGCCAATAGCGGTCTAGACAGGAACCAAGTCTGGAGAGGGAGCCTGGCACAGAGAGGAATGTCAATAAGGTGTCAGGTGTCAATTTAGTACATTGCTTGTTTTTCCTCTTCAGCAAATTTTGGGGATATGAGGATATATCACTAATATATTTTACATATTGCACATTTCATTGCACTTTCATATTACACATTTTACTTCACCAGCTACCAAGAAGAGCTACCGCAGTACTTCCTTTATGTTGGAAGCCTATATGTTTGCCTGTAAGTTTTATGTCTATTTATTATTGGTGTCTGTATTATTCATTGTATTTGTTGATGAGTGTTATTGTGTGTGCGTGTTTTAGTTAAATTGCACATTTGGTGAAACACAATTTTAATCCTCTTTGTAATGCTTGTTACAAAGTGAATTGACAATAAAGCACACTTTGACTTTGACTAATGTGAGTATGTGCAGACTGTGTCACACAAATCTACAACATGGGAGTGTAAACAGAATGATGCCCTAGCCCCTACCCCCTCCACTCTACATCTGCGCTTCACTCCACTCTCACCCTCTAAAAATCCCGTTTCAAACTAGTGGTATTCTTTTCAAGATTTCTTCCATGTAGCTTGATTGTTGATTGTTGACTGTTTTGTAAGTTTGGAGAAAAGCGTCTGCTAAATGCATAAGGGGAAATGTAAATGACACATGGACATGGTAATGGTGGCAGGCCTCACTAAGGCTGAAACACAAGTCTTAAAAGACAAAAGTAGAAGATGTTTATCTGTCCGAGTCTTACCATCAGTACATGCAAGGGCACACTCCTCAGCATTGCTGACCAGCTGCTCAGTATTTGTGACAATTGAGGGCAGGCGGCTGTACCAGCTTCTCACCACATCCTGCCAGAAAAAAGTCATCGCTGAAAACTCCACATCAGGCTGACAAACTACACTGACGTTCACAGAGAGCGTGTTCTTCATCACTTTGGTACAACCAAAGGTTAGTGGAGGTCAACTACAGTGGAAACAGGAACATGGTCAACAGGCTGACACCAGTGATCACCAGTGAAGGTAGCAGAATCAACACAGTGCAAATGGTGATAACACTGTAGAGAAAATCATCACAACTGGTCAGTGAGTCCAGGACTTGACTAGACTGACTGACTGGACTGAATATCAGAGTAATTCAATATCATTTAACATGTGAAAGAGCTGAATTTCTATCATCTCAATATAATGTTGTCATAACAGCAATGTCATAAAAACATTGCATGTTCCATTCACAAACATGAAACTAGGTACTGTGAACCCAGTCCTGAGATATGAAATGCAGCCGAGTCTGACCTGCAGCAGGTTGCGGGCCAGCCGTGTTTTACCCGTGTACACCAGTATGAGGCGCTGTTGCAGGGCGGACAGGAAGTCCTGGGAGAGAGAGAGACGCTCCACCTCCACCCGAAGGGGCAGGCAGGCTCTGGAGCGGGCCAGTTTCAGCCCACCCACCAGACCACCCACCTGATCCTGCCACCCTCCACCTGGCCACAGGGAACAAGACATCATGTTCTGATTATGAGCACAGCACAATCTCCAGGAAGGTCAAGACATTTATCACATTTTATGGAAACTGATCGTAAGTTTTCTTTTATTGAATTTACCATTGACAGTGTTCCTAAACGCTACTGGGCGCCACACCACATTACCCAATAGTATGGTTCTCTAGTGTTTGTTATCTGAGGACTGTATGAAAGTTATTGTTGTATTACTATACTTCAAGGCACTTTTATTGCCATGTATGGCAGAGGCCCAGAGTGAATGGTCAGCTGGTCACCTGTGGTTAGAGTCTGCTCCAGATATAGCACTGCATGGATGAGGGAGTCCGTGTCATAGGTGCGGCCTGTGCTCCTGTACACTGCAGCCAATACCGCCCCTGCAAGAATACTGCTGGTGCCTGCACATGAGTACAAACACACACACACACAGTGAAATCTTGTTTCACTTCTCTGCTCTGCTTTTATCTTTAGGCTGCCGACATTTCCCCAAGCTAGAGAGCAACTCTCAGACCCCTACTCTCTCTCTCTCTCTCTCTCTCTCTCTCTCTCTCTCTCTCTCTCCCTCTCTCTCTCTCTCTCTCTCTCACTCACTCTCTCTCTCACTCTCTCTCTCTCTCACTCTCTCTCTCTCACACTCTCTCTCTCTCACACTCTCTCTCTCTCACACTCTCTCTCTCTCTCTCTCTCTCACCAAGGCCAGAGCCATGAGGCAGCAGGGACCAGCTGTGCAGCTCCAGTCCTCCACCCCATCGCTGCAACAGCTGCTCAGCCAGAGGTTGCTGGGAAGGGAAGGTGACCAGGCCGCTGCACACACACACAGCCTTCAGTAGGGCACCTAGACAAGTAGCACAGATGCACACACACAGCAAGAGCAAAACATCACGGTCACACTACAAAATCCAGCTTTGAGTTTGCCAAGGTTCTCATCCTTCCGCTGCTATGGAATTGTGCAGGTTAAGGCCGGATTTGCTGACAAGTGGTCACGTGTCTCACGCTCGACTTGGCTGATGAAATGAGGAGGAAATGAAATTGCAGAAGTTGAGAAATAACTGCAGAGCAATTTCAGAAACTGTTGATAAGCAGAAAGCCTTGCTTGTGACCTAATCCTTTCACAGGAATGCACTTTCCACTACATCTTCAAAGTTGAGCTCACACTTTGTGTACTTGAGAATATCCTCTCTCAGACTTCTTCACTCACCAGGGGCGTGGGGTTGACAGTGGTCCTCCAGGTCTTGGAGTGTTTCGCACACCGTTTCTGTGGCAACTCTGCAGTCTGGCCCGCCACTGGAGGTGACCAGCAGCAGACGGGGTTCTCTGATGCGGCGCGCTCGAGCACCGATGGGCCGCCGACCGTCCACCTTTACGGCCACATTCACCACTGCCCCGCCCCTCTCAAAGGCAATGGGTGGCGTGTCACTCCAGCCTCCTGGAGAACAACCAATCCAAGTTTAGATTAGATTAGATTCAATTGTCTTGCCATTACATACGTACATGTGTAAATGCAAGGTATTGAAACACAGTTTTGCATCTAATCAGAGATGTAAAAACAGCAAGTGTGGTAAATACAGTACATAAAGAATGTGCAATCAAAAGTAGTTATGTGCAGATAACGGCAGGAAATAGGTGGGAATGATTCAGCAGTATAAGAGGAGGGAATAAATAAACTGGCATTAATATACATAAGGGGAAGATACAGATATAGTATTAACAAGTATACAGATGTGTTGGGTCCATATACAGAGGGTCAACATATGGATGTAGAATGGATAAACATACAGGTGTGCTACATATAAGAAGAGTTTCGTTCCAAAACCCTATATCCACCATTTTAATGATTTTTCTTACATTTTGTTTTTCAGATAAATTAGTGGATCTTCATTTGGGTTGCTTTTACTTGATTTATTGTTACATAATAAAATCGGCACAATTGAGGTTTGAACAATAATTACTTAAATACAAAATGAATATACAGATGAAGGTGAGCAGATATACAGAGTTCAATGAATACACAGTCAGTGAAGCAATATGTATACAGTGCTGAATGAAAGCTGATGTGAGAGGTTGTTAACACTTTACCTGAGGGTGTCAGCATATGAGTGACATAAGCCTGTCATAAACATGATATGAAAGTATTTTGAACATTAATGACACCATGAGGGCCATTAGGTTTATGTTTGAGATGCAGACATTACACAGACCAAGTGACACATAATGACAACAGTCATTAACGATTAATGTTTGTCATTATTGATCATGCTAAGCCTCATGCCATGACAGGCTCATGTCGACATTCTCACGTAAAGTGTATCCCAGTGGTTTAACTTGTGAACTGGAGCAGACTTACCTGATAGGTCCAGCCTAGCAGGACACTCCACTTCCTGCCACTCCCCGATGGGGGGCATCTCTCCCTGACCAATAGACACAAACTCTTGGGCCGACATCACTGCCTGCCTCAGCAACACCTGGCCTGCCCCCTCATAGTGTCTTGCTGCCCGCACCAACAAATCTGGCCTGTGATGGTGAAAACACACACGTGTGCACACGCATACGCATGCATGCACACACACTTTGAAAATTATTATTATTTCTTAGATTATACTGCGCATACAAACGTGGATGTTAATTCTATCTGTGGACATAACAGCAAACCCAAGGCTATCTGACAATGTGCAGAGGATAATACACTGAACTTGCTTAAGTGAGTGCTAAAACCGACATCAAGTGTGCTATCAGTTACACCCCAGCAGACTCCACTGCACTTCCAATTTAATCACCCTGAATCCACAGGCATTGCTGCCACTGATTAGATCTATTCGGTGCTGGCAGGCTAAGTCCTCTGGCTTCCCTTTTAATCTCTGACCTGTTTAGCCAGCGACTCCTCTGATTGGCCAGGGCCTGGACAGCCGCTGGCAGATCGCGGCGCTCCAGGAGGCTGAAGGCCGAGGCCCAGGCGGGGTTGGCGGCGGGGCCGCTCCTCAGGCCTCCCTTGCCTTCACCTGCCATGCAGCCCAGCACGTCAGCGATGCAGGCCAGGGTCCGCGCCGCCACGCCCAGGTTCTGGGTGCTGTTTGCAGCGACTGCAGAAATACATGGACAGGCAGATAGACAGACAGACACACAGACAAATACACAGAAGGACAGAGGCAGGAGGAGATGAGTGAGAGGGAAAAAATGATCTTTCCTCAGCATGGCTCAAATAAAGTTAGATTTTTAAAACTGCTTTAATCTTTTTCTCATAACAGCATTTTGGAGCTTCAGCAATAATGAGTCTCACTCTCACTCTATCAACTATGGCCAAAGCTGCTGATTCCACCAAGTTAGCCACTGCCAAGATTTTTAAATAGTCCCTGGAGAACCGGCAGATTTGTCTGATTCCTGTTTAATACACCAGGACCTAATAAGATTATTAAGGCCTATTACAATGTAGTGTTTAAAATTAAACACTAAAAAAAAATTATCCAGCCCAAGGGAGTTCTGGAGACAAGAGCCTTTGTTACCTGCTGGGTAAAAAATAATATATCCTTCCCAATAGCTCCACTGAAATGACTACAAAGTGCCCTACATCGGTTCTCGGTTCTCAAACTTTCAACTGCTGTCTGGCCCCTGAGACACTCTATGACCTACCCCTATGAAGAACCTCTGAATATAGAGGATCTCCTGCATCCCAAAGGGTTTAATTTGGGATAGTTAGAGTTTAACCTTCACAGGTTTATTTTTCGTAATTGATCCAGGTGTACTTGCAGCCCTGTTTGACAACCATTGCCATACATGAATTATTCCATACTCTTCACCTCTGTCTAGCGCACTAAGGAGCTCCCCCTGCTGACCACCCAGCACCGCTGCTCTTATGCTGGGCAGGAGGCTGTGGTCACTGTGGCCTTTCAGTGTGTCTGTGGCTCTCCTCCTGGCCGCGTGGAGGAACAGCTCCTCTCTCCAGCGCAGCTCCCCCTCCTGGTCAGTGAGGGACAACACTTCCCTCAGGGAGAGCCTCCAGGCACCCCTCCACCACTCCAGGCTTCCTGGGCTCCCCGAAATCAACCAGGAGACCCCTTCCAGTCCGACAGCTCCATCGTGGGGCTGGAACACGGGGAAGAGCCGGGCCTCCCAGAGGGAACGCTTGGTGTTACCTTCGCCACTGCTGGTGCCCCAAAGCTCCTCAGGCCTAGGCCCAAAAAGGGAGGAATGACATATGAACCATACATGAACCAAGGGAGGAATGACATACATAGTCCATACGCCTCCACACTGTAGTTACCTTGTGCTCATTGCACGCAAGTCATTCAGATGGGTTAAAACAACCAATATATAAAACAAAATACAATGCTGTTATATTTTATTTTATCTTATTCATTTGTTGTTCTAACCCATATGGATGACCTGTGATGTAGATTGTTACATATGTGTGCTTATTTTGTGCATTCATCTATTGCGTGATGTAATAATGTTTGTCTTGCATTGTCTTGTCTTGATGTCTGTGCTGAACACAAACTACTTTTTAGAACATTTAAGTTTTCTAAGTCATCCTGATGTACTATTTGAGAAGCATATCAGTAGTCGCTCACCGTATCCCAGTACGCTTGTACAAGTCAGCCCAGCTGTGGTTCAGGAAGGTGGATTCCTCACAAGAGGCCTGACAACAAAGAATTTAGAGACACTGAATTAGGTAAACAAACAACAAAAAACAACACTGTCGCAGAAAGATGCTGTAAAATGTAGATATTAGATCTATTAGATTAGATTATTTATTAGAAATGTACATATTTTATATGGTACCTCCAGGGCATCATGTGCCCCCAGCACTGTGTAGACTGTCAGCTTGAGCTCTCCAAGCAGCACACGGTGTCCCTGGATGATGGTGTTAGAATTTAGAAGAAGCTGCTGGAGGTGGCTCCCTGCAGTGGCCTCCAATCCAGACAGAAAACTCCCAGACTGCACTTGTATTGGGCCCTGGGTGGACACACAACAAACAGTCAGATGTCTGCTGGCAAGAGGCCATTACAAACTGTTTTGTGTGTCAGTGTGTGTGTGTGTGTGTGTGTGCGCGTCATTCATTATCTAGTTGGCACGGAAGGGAAAAAATCGTTAATATGTCTCCCCACCTGGAGGTGGCAATGTTGAATTACAGCTCCAGATGACACTGTGACATTTCCTTCCAGCACACTGTTTATCACTCTGCTATCCACACTTACACAGTTCCTATTCTGTGGGGATAGAGAGAGAGAGAGAGAGAGAGAGAGAGAAAGAAAGAGAGAGAGAGATATGAGGTAGAGAACACTTTCATCACTGCAAGGTCAACATAGGACAGCCAACAGTAAATGAGCTTGTAAACTGCCACAAAAATTTATTGTTATGTCACTCAAGAGACGGGACAGCATGACCATTACATCTTCAAAGTATTTAAGATCAAGGACAGTTACCTGAATATGAGAAAGAGTCTCCATCTGCCATCCCTTTTTTGTGAGCCGACTAATGTGTTCCTGTCCTGATAGTGTCATGTAGTCATAGGTCCCATCTGCAATGTATTCTGCAAAAAAAATACATTCCTGTTTGCCAAGAGCACAACTGAAGGCCATCACCATACTGGGCAAAAGTTATTCAAAAAAAGCATTATGTTAAAATAGTTTCACTACCCATAGAGAGAGGAGTTCCTCTCAGGTTCCTCCAGAGGATTGCCCTGGCTGACCTCACCGCTGCCCCTTGTGGCCCACTGGGGGAGGTGGAGCCTGGCCTCTCCTCACTGATGAACTGGGTCTCGCTCACATCGGAGCACAGACACAGGAGTATGTCCAGGAAGAGGGAGATCTGCATGAGAAAGAAAATCAGGGAGGACAGAAGGATAATAAGTCCAATATTACTAACACTGAGGGGCAAAAATCTGATTCAGAATCAGTTTTCTACACAAACAACCAAGGAATATGACCTGACGGGGCAGCTGGGGCAGCCAATAATACACAAGACACATAAAAATAGCATAACTTAAATTTAAACTTAAATTTAAACAACTAACAACTACTAAGCTAGATTAAAATGAGAAAACAAGCCTAGTCACAGAATGTGCAATATATTAGGGGAAATGTTTAACTTTGTCACTAGTAAACTCTACCTGTAAAGATGGAGCACCTGAGTCCATGCCCATATAGGTGCAGCCATCTAGAGGAGAGGTGACATGAGTCTGAAGCAGCCTCTCAGACACACTCCTGCATAGGAACACAGGTCCCGACACCTGAACAAGATAACACACACAAAACCATTTCACAAAGCAGCCAAGGGTGCGTTTCCCAAAACCATACATGATAACCAGTTAGCAACTTCGTTGGTTGGCTAACGTCAATTGCAACACAGCAATCAACAAAGATGCTAACTTAGCTAGCAACTACGGCTTTGGGAAACATAGCTTACCCCAGATCTGGAGCAAACACACTGATGCTGAGCAAACAAACTGTACAAGATATGTCCTGATATTAAAACAAGAAAGTTTAGTGCAGACGTTTTTCTTCTTGTGTGAATTGAGGTTGAAGGTCACCTGGACGTACCAATGGAACCTTCCCGTCAGGCATTGCAGCTTGGCGAATCTTCTCCTCAGACCCTCTGTAGATGATATTGTGCACTCCCCTCTGCCACCAGAAGAACAGCATTTGGACGAAACACACACAAACAATGTAAAGTAAATTTGTAAAGTTGAATGGTATTTAGCAGACGCCTCAATACAAAGTGTCATGGATTCACAAAGTGGGGCTTGGGAATCAAACCTGGGTTGCTCGATTGTCAGTCGAGCAACACAACTGCTGCTTCATCCCGTCCACAGTGCAATGCATGCATGTATAAGTAGATGACCTGAGGGCAGACAGTACACAATGCAACCACATTCCCACACATGCTCACCTGTTCATCACTGAGATAGACTCCGTGGTTAGTGGCGTATGTGACGTCACCTGGCAGCGCCAGCACTCGAACACCTGAGAATCCTTCCCAGGACATTTCTGAGGACAGGGGGTTAGAAAGGGAGTCAAAGAGAGAACGCGTATGACTGACAGCACTATGATGACTATGCTGTCACTGCTCTGCACAGATAAGTCCTCACCCTGTCTGGAGGGAAGGCTGAGGATCATGTCTGTGCTGCATATCCATACGCCTGGAGGGGACCCTGGGCAGATCTGCAGAGACCCAGAGCACAAACATACTAAATAGGCTACTACTGAGATATTCTTGTCTTAACAGCAATCGGATGGAAATTCATAGAGAAATCTGCTGTGAATCAATCCATATCCCTATTGTTCAAGGTCACCTAGTGCTGTAGGAAAATAAAGAATGAGAATATTTGATACAACACAGACCTAATAGCAAACCCCAGCAGCTAACACTAACTAAATGAGGCACAGCAACTCACTTTCAGTTTCATTTTCCTATGCCCCATTCAGTTAATGTTTACCGGTTTGCTATTTGGTCTTGTCGTATCAAATTTTCTCAATCTTTTTTTCCTACAGACAGCACTTGGTGACCTCAAACAACAGGACTATGGATTGAATCACACTGGGTTTTTCCTTTAAGGCTTATATGGGTAGGAAGTCAGTGGTCAAATGTAAAGACACTTAGAGCAGCAGGACAGAGAGAGGAGTTGTTGCAGTGACAATTAAGATAAGCAGAAGATGCTTTTTGTGTTGTGTCTGATCTCTAACCTGATGGGAGAGGCAATCCAGCAGGGTGTCCAGGCAGCAAACTGGACTCTCCACAGCATGCTCAGCGCCCCCTACAGGCAGCCAGCAGAATGCTCTTCCACAACTATCCCAGGGGAAATCTCTTCCCTATACAATGGGACATAAGACCAGCCAGCATAGGAAATAAGAAACATTATGCTGTTGAAAGCCACTTACATGTCGCTACTAATAGACAATGACTGAATAGCAATGACTCTCCTAACCTAAGGTGCTGACCCCTCAAAGACTTAACTAGTGTAACGGATAACAGCTAGCCTAGCTGTGCATGTAAAACAAGCAAGAGCCTTCTAGTCGGCTGACTGGGAGCCTGAGCATTTTGGTCAACTGGCTAGGGCGCTCAACTCCCAATCAGAGGTTGCTGTGAGATTGTGTTTTCGACCCCAGGGCTGGACAGCCCGGGATTACCCCAGTTCCACTGGCATGAATCAAACAAGAGGTCTACTGATGCCAGTCAGTCTCTCAAGGTTTTAGGGCTTAAGGGAGATGCTGGGATACTGGGATTCAGCTAATCTCGTTTACTTTCTTACCGTGTGAAGAATGAGAATGTGGGCATCATCCAAGACATCAGCAGTCACCACCTCCAAGACAGATAACAAACAGGTGATCCATAGCACTACAACATATTCAAATACCTCAGGGCCAGAGAAGACAGTATGAGCTACGAGTGGCGCTGAATGAGTCTTGCAAACAGGCTGTTAGAGGTGGTCACTCACAGTGTGTCCTGCTCTGGCACTGAGGTGCTCAGCCGCCACAAGGAGGGCATTGAGGGTCGCTCCCCCACTGCCTAGGCGTGCCTGTGGGTCGGCCACAGTCAGCAGCAGGGCCCCCGATGGAAGTCCCCCACGCTGCTGCCGCAGGTCCAGCTCTAGGGAGTACAAGCTTTTTTAGGCTGAGGTTACCACTGATTGAAAATCTATCCTTGGTAGGATATGTCGGAGTGACATGAACAAAACACGCTTACATCAGTAACTTAAAACATTTAATTATTAAACAATTATTAACAATTAATAGCTGGTATTTAGGATAGAGTCTGTCTGTATGGGTCAGGCCATTAATTCCTTTTGATTTCTGCAGTATAGAGCAGTTATTCTTCAAGGTGTGTCCCCTTCAATAGCTATAATAACTTTTAACTCGATGGATCAGTTTGGATTAGTAAATCCACAAGGAATGGGTCCACACATTTTTCTGTTTATTTTTGTGTGGCACAGATTTTCGTTTTGACCACTGTTGGCTCAGTTTATCGAGAGCAATCACACATTCTAGCTGTTTATACAACTAAAAATAATTGTGACATATCAGTCTTCAAACTGAGATTGACCTGTATCTGCAGCCACAGCAGGTCAGTAAGAGATTGTGTCTATTTGGGAATAGGCATTTAATTAAGATTGTATGATATTTACATAGAGATCATATTTGTTTTTTAGTTTGAGAAATATTTTTACACTGCCAAACGGCCGTTCATGATCGATAAAGCGGCCTAGGGAAACACGGTGACGCGTCCCGCCTTGACCTCCCCCAAAGAGAGGCTCATCTGCCACTGCAAACTTTTTTGTCAAGATCACTTTAAAGTGGACAAAAAACTGACAGTCTTAAAAATCACAGGAGGAGGTCACAGACACAGACAGATCCCTTAGAATTAGGATCAACAAAGAAGTGTCTCAGAAATGTGCTGGCCACAGTCAATGATATCTAATGTTTGGGAAACTGTCAAGATGAGAACTTGGCCTAGGTATAGAAAAGTTTTGACATAGACTGACACAGAGAGAGGCTTAGATCCTGACAGTCTCTGAGTGGAGCTACAGTACTTCAGCAACCCTTGACTATCCTATTAACAGCTACGGGCGACTGCCTGACTTACACAATTAAACTATGAAACATGTTTTACTCTATTTAAAACATTTTAACTAAATATGTACTATACTAAATATGTATTCTTGACTCAATGGTAAGGAAGTGTAGTAGGCATTTGATCAAGTTGGTGCGATGTCACTCGCCAAACAAAAAGCCACCAAACTGGAAATAACATCCTCATTTGAGGAGCACATGATTTCATCAATCATTACTAGGCTATCCACTAACGTTACCTTCTATCACTTTCAGAGAAACTGGAAATGAACAGTTGAAAGAGTAACATAATAACACAGCAGCCCATCGGAATGCATTGATGACAACGTACGTTCGCAAGAAAAGTGAGGGATTTATGTAAAGAATGCGTGTAGAAGCAGCATAGTTTAACGTTAACTTGCCTAGACTACTCACCCCTCTGAAATGCATAGACGCTGTCTTTATGTTGACAGGTCAAAACAACAACCGTCCAATTTTTGGTTCCGTTGTTTGCCATAACCTGTCTGTTCATGACAAATGTTCATTAGCCTCACGCCGAGGCGACAACACTTCTTTGGACTCAATGTCAGTCTGGACAATTAGTATGTGAACCCGGAAGAGCTTTTTGAAACAACAGGGCTCTTCGGATTTTTTTCAACAATGTTTTCAACGACATTGAAGACACCAAGCAAAAAACGTGTGTAATAGCTAAGGTCCGGCTATCTTTGCATTATCGTGCACTCTCTATGAAATATAAACACAGATCTAATAGGCCAAAACGGCTATAATGCTCTACCGACTTGGCTATTTTGATTACAAAAGCCTGTAAACAGTTTTAATATAGGCTGCTAAAAGATAAAACGTGATCTTGAAAAGTTCAACAGGCTACAGCATCTAAATAATAACTAATCTGCAGCCAGGTCGCATCTATGTGCTGTCCGCCGCCATGTGTATGTGACGTCATTGTCCAAGGCAGTCACTATCCTTAATAGGATTTTATGCTCTTGCTTTGTTTTTTCTTTGCTACGACGAGCTTTAAACTTGTATTTGTGGATCGTGGTGTGCGGTAAGAATGTCTCAAAATTACGTAATCGTTAAAAAAGCCAAAAAGCGATGCACAAATGCAGAATCCACATAGTCAAATGTATTTATTTGTATTTATGTACAAATACACATTTATACAAATTAGTTTATTTATTGTATGATACGATTTTATATTTGTATATTTATACACGTATGCATATTGATATATATCAATTCGATATGCATAAATCTCTTTAAGACTGCTTCATCTCCACACCGTTTGAATGAGGGTAATGACAAAGATAAAATAGAAGTTCAAAAGTGAAGGCAAAAAGGACGGCTATACTGCCCTCGCGTGGACTCAGTCGGCCAGATGCTCACTGAACTCGCACTTTGACTTGGACTGCAGCATATCGCCAGGATGCAAGCTGCAACTCCAGGGTGCGTCTTCATCAGTTTAGGATGCCTTGCCACATTAAGAATAAGGGAGGATATAGATTATGAAAGTACAGCATCGACAAAATTCACTCCTAATTGTGAGGCAATTCATTTTCACAAGGTCAAATGGATTGCCCAAAGTAGTACAGGTAAGACAAAGCATTTCAAAGACAGGCTATATTCCAAGAGGACCCCTTTTTATTGAACAAAAAAGCACCAACAGAAAATACATTTGGATTGTTCTGTGCTATACTATAGCCACAAACTGTACTGGATACTAAAAACAGATTTTCGGCAAAAAAACATTTGGGATGGTTGACATTACATTGGCATTTGAATAATACATAGCCCTCTTCTGCAAAACATCAAGATCTGCTTTTGTACATTCACAATAATTATAATGGCATTGAGTGTTAACTAGACCACAGGAAGAGGCCATTTTTGGACAATTTGCACAATATCTCTACATACCAGAGCAACAGTTCCCTGGAACCACATTTTACTGAGTGATAGAAGCAGGTGGAAACATTCATACAGAACCATTAATAAACAACAAACCAGTACAACGATCCAGCTCCCCGACACCACATTACCAGAGAGATATACAAGTTCCCTTCGACATCCGCATTTATGATGCCTTTTGATTTTTTTTGGTGTGGTTGGAATACACAACCTATTAAGGTCATCTCTTGAGTGACCAATGCACAACCGTAATTACGACACATACACTGGAAAAAAACAGATATATTTTGGTTACTGCTTTTCTCTCTTTTTTTCCTTACAGACTTGTGCAATCAAGCATAGTGCCAACCATTGACACGGCAAAACAGACAGCATTTACAATGGCCAATGGCTTGTGATTTTCGAGGAGTTCCTAGTTGATGGTGAAAAGACAGTGGATAGGAACAGTGGACATTTAAGCACTGATGTCAAAGCGTATGGTTTCAGCATACAAACCCATATCTTTGGGTGGTTATGTGATCAATGGTAAAGGGGCTCACAGCACTCTCTTCTTAAAAGAAAAGACAAGAAAAGCGACCCCTGTATATCGTTCTTGCAACGTCATAACTGCATTCTGTGAGGGTTTGTTTTTCTGACTCGCAGGAACAATTTGTCCCAGTCTTAAGATAGAGTGATTGTCCCATCTAGTGGCATTAGTGTGGGTATTGCTAACAGTTTCAATAAATTGAAATTTAAACGGGTGAAATTTTCAACTTAAAGATCTATGTGGCCAACTGCACGACTACATCAGTTTCACAATACCGTTGGCCGAAATGTAGATTTAGAACTTTTATGTTAGTAATGAATGAGGAAGACAAAAAGAGACTAAAATAAGACTATAAATATCTATGTCATGGAATACTAACTATTCTGTACCCTTCAGATCACACGAAACTTAATTCTGCTTTCTGCTGCAGCAGGTAATGAGTGTGAAGAACACATTGCTCAGTAGTGCTGACACCCATGGGCGTTGTAGGATAGCAAGGTTTTGACGGCAGACAGAAAGACAGAACGACAAAATCAGCATCAATCTGATGATTGACCCATCATTGACTGAAGAAGATGAGACTTGATTTCCAGACACCTTCTTTTACCTTTTGGTAAAACATTGACGTTGTTGTTATATATATAACTAGCAATAAAGCCAATTTATTTACAACTCCAAATATCCCAATCCTCTTTATGGTTTTAATATGAGAACTTGGAAATTACTCACATTATATGTTAAGGGAAGGCAACGCCATTCTCTAAAATGAAGCCCAACAGGACTATCCCATGATTTCCAGTGGGGATAAAAAACTCTGGTAGTGAACCTTCATTATTGCATAGCAGCAGAAAGCCCCTTTATTACATCCTGTGCTAATGACATGTATGTGCAATTTGAAAAGAACAGAACAAAACGAACAAAAACAAAACCATCAGGGCTTGTGTCAAAGTTGCACGCCACACATCTCTTGTGTCAATAAGGCAAAGAGAAGGGAGGGAAACACCTTCGTCAAGAGACTCACCCACCCACACACACAGACCATCCAATGGCCACTTATCACAGTCTAAAAATACATTGGATCATGCGATGTAGTGCAGGCAGCCTCATTGAATGAGTACAGAGATCTGGTTCACACGCTGCCCACTAAACCAAATGGCTGTCATTTGTGTGCGACATACACAGGGCTTAGAGCTGCTTAGGGGACTGCAATGAGTCTTTTTTTAGTCGGTGAGAAATGGCCATTGACTTTTACTTGTTGTTACTCCAGTTTATTCCCAAAACACACATACCAACATACAAACACTCACTGTATCACTTCAAGTCAGTTTTTAAAAAAACAAACAAAAAAAATGAAAAATAAGTGTGCATGTATGGACTATGCACACATAACACACACACACACTCCCGGACATATATCAAAGACCAACTGCACACTGATTTTTCCCAACCGTTGAAAAAAAATAAGAGGTAATGATTTCTAGTGAGTTCACATTTCCACAATGATCAACACCCTACTTTGTTCCCCATGAAAGCACCTCCCCTACCTCCCTCCATCAAACCACATCCTCACACCACTTCTCTGGGTTGGTTCACCTCTGTAAATAGTGTTAACAGTGACAAGTCAACATTGGAATGACTCTTCTGGTGTTTACATACAGACACACACACCGTACACGCATAAAAACAAACATACACACACACACATACAAACATACATACATACAAACATACACACACAGCAGCCCACCTACACCCTAAATAGGATGATGCTGATGGGGTTTCTGAATGTTGGAATGGCAACAGCAGCAGCAGAAGCAGAGTGCTTCTGCCTTCAAACCGTCTCCTTGCCTCCACCTTTTCATCCCTCCAGCCCACCGGTCCCTCCATCCATCCGCCCCCAGACACAGTGCAGCGCGGGGCAGTGTGATCCTGCTGGGGGAGCCTCCCCTCCTCCCTTCAGGACTTCCTCTGCCGCACTGCTTCTGTGCTGCCGTTGAGTTTGCTGCGCCCAGAGGTGGTTGCCGGGCTACCGTTACCGTTGTTACCGTTACCAGGGTGTCGTTCCCGCTCCCCTGTGCCTTCCTGTTTGCGCCGGCGGGTCTCTTTGTAGCGAAGCGTGATGTCCCTACATGAAGGTGCACACAGACACACACACACACACACACAAAACATAATGAGAAGGGTAGAACATACACATAGCCATAGGCACAGATCATTGTGAGCAAGTCAGTTTAGAAGTAGTGACCAGTGAAAAAGTGCATTTGGGGTGGGGGTGGTGGGGGGACAGAAATGTCAGAAAGCAAGAAAAATGCAAAAGTGATTACTAGTATTTAACAGTTTTAGCAGCCTTGTCTCAGTCTGGGATAAAGTTATGGTTACTGTGTGGAGTCAAAGGTGCTTTGTGTCTGACAGTGGGCCAGATACACCGCAATGATAAACCGTAAGAAAAGGTGTAAGTAGGACAAACCAACTGCGCCTGACAAATGAAGGGATGTCAACTTTCAGTGATTCAGAAAAACAGCATTGTGAGTTTTCTTGTGAGTAGTGTGTTTCTGCAACAGTGGTCAAGTTGAGGTTTAAACTTTGAGTCGAGGAGGGTGAAAGCCTGATTAAATTAGCAAAGAACTGACAGGAAAAAGGTCAATGAGCCATGCAGGGATGATTGCTTTTGTCTGCGAAGAAAGTGTGAGACAAAAGATAACGGGCCAATGGCACTGCACCAGGTGCGCCATGCAGTCAGCCACACGGGGAGGAACAGGACCGACCTCCTCATACCTACCTTACCGCACATAGACATTGCCGCTGAGTGCAGGAAGGAAGGATGGAGGGAGGAAGGGAGGGATGGAGAGAGGTGGATACAGGAAAAGAGAACAGACGACATGGTTTAACATGCAGGACTGCCACTACCTCGCTCACAAGGACAAGAACGGAAAAAGATGGATCGAACCAAAAGAGGAATCCATAGGGACTGGGATTGGGATTGGAACTGGGACTGGGACGAATCACAAGCCACTGGACTGGACTGGGACGAATCATAAGCAATCAAGAGCAACTACTGAAATGAAACATTAAAAAGGCTCTATGCTCATGGGCGTACGGGAGGAAGCCTGTGTATGGGTGGCATGGAGGCTGAAGTGATGCTGTTCAAATGACAGAGAGTGTGTGACTTTGCCCTCGATCCAAGTGGGTTACCAGTGTGATATCAGACAAATTAGGGGGTTTTCACACCAGGAAAGTCTGGTAGTTCAGGATAACATTCAAGCTGCAACACAATGAAGTGAATGAACAGAGAGGCTCTGCATGCACTGCTGCCCCTACCTGCATCATACCATGTCTAATGATGCTCTGCTCCATCTACCTGAATACTCTCTTGAAGCCCTATGTCACCCGCCGACCACTTCGCTCCTCTAAGGAACGTTATCTAGCACAGCCAACCCTTGCGCAGGTCAATCCAGAGTCTTCTCATGTTTGGTTCCACGCTGGTGGAATGACCTTCCAAGTGCTACCAGATCAACTTACACTCTCTTCACCTTCAAGAAGCTCTTGAAGACTCAGCTCTTCCAAGAATACCTCCTGGCCCAAATTATGAGAATGCACTTAACATCTTATACTTAATTTCTCTTTTCTACTGCACTTTTTATTACACTATTGCACTTTCTACTTAAAATAGTGCAGTTTTTATGTTAGCAATATGCACTCTTTGTTAGTTTCTTTCATTGTGTTGCAGCTTGAATGTTATCCTCTTTTGTAAGTCGCTTCGGATAAAAGCGTCTGCTAAATGCATAAATGTAAATGTAAGTTCACTTGCTTTGGACCAGACCAAAATATAATTTTTATTTTTTATTTGGTGCAGCTCTCTTGCACATTGCATTTTTTTGGAAGTGGACCAGAATTTCTAAATAAAACATTAACATTACATTTATGCATTTAGCAGACGCTTTTATCCAAAGCGACTGACAACTATCAATAGTTCAGGGCTAGTCTCCCCAAGAGCAACCTAGGGTTAAGTGCCTTGCTTGCTAACCGCTACGCTACCACCGCCCTATAAAACCATGTGTATGGTAAGGTACTTCAATCACTGGACAGAAATATTTGGGTCAGGTAAAGCTACAGCATCAGTTGCAGTTAATTTTGAGCGTCAGGCACATTTAATAGGCTACAACACACGTTTTAAAATGCTTTACTTCTAATATTGCTACAATGACATGCATGACAGCTGTGAGGGAGGGAACATGTGTCCGTCTGAAGCAGAGTCTGAGCTATCAAAACAACAGATTTTTAACCTTTCTTTCCCATAATGCAATGGGAGCTAGTTAGATTCAAAAAACATGCTTTTTGTGTTTGGGACGGATCAAGGTTGGGTCACTTTCACACCTCAAATGAACTGCACCAGGGTTAGCTTGGACCCGTTCCGAGAGCACCTCCTCAGCTTGTTTGGTCTGCACCAGAGTTCAAGTGCTTGTATTCACATGGGCCCAAAAGGTCCAAACCAAGGGAGGAAACAAACTTGAGTTTGTTTTAAGAGAACTAAACAAGGCAGGTGTGAATACCCTCTCAATCTTAATCTGCCTAATCTGCCTTACAGCTACAAACAAAGATTAGGGCAAGTATAGTTGGGTGTCAAAACTCAGAACAGAAAACAAAGAGAGAGCGTGAGTATGACAGAGAGAAAGAGAGAGAAAGGAAGAGAGAGAATTATCGAGCGAGCATGAGCGAGAGAGAGGAAGAGAGCGAGTGAGCAAGAGAGAGAGAGGAAGAGAGCGAGCAAGCACGAGAGAGAGAAAGAGAGGAAGAGAGCGAGTGAGCAAGAGAGAGAGAAAGAGCTTTGTTTACCGGATGAAGAAGCGCCACACTGTCCAGCTGAAGATGAGGACGATTCCCAAAATCCAGCACTGTGTGACGATAAAGGGGATGGGCAGTGTGATGGTGTGGGGGTCATACTTCACCACAATGAGGAACTCCGTGACGGTAATGGCCGCCACCAACCATGCCTGCTGGCCCAGCTTTTTGTGGAACCTCCTGAGGAGAGAAAGGAGAACTGAGAAGAAACTCCCCACAGCACTCAAGCCAAAACAAACACTTAACACCTTTTCCAACCACCACATTTATGTGCACAGAGAGAGAGAAAGAGAGAGAAAGAGAGAGAAAGAGAGAGAAAGAGAGAGTGGGGGGGGGAGGGGGGGCAACAGAGACACAACTCCACATTCAAGATTTTTATAAGCAAACAACAATTTATAACAACCAACCAACCAACCAACCACACACACACACCCAATCACGAATGGCTTCTCTATTCATCACTGGACAGTTGATCTGACCTACCCAGGCACTGGGATAGGAGTCCACACTAGACAGCCTAATCAAACTTGTATTTCACTTCATGCAGGAACAAACAAGCACGCTTTCTCTCCCCAAACTTACGGGTCATCCATGAAGTCATAGATCTCCCTCATGGCCACACCACCCACATTGACGAAGAAGACGAGTCGCAGCAGCACCAGGTAGTGTTCCGGAGGCATCCACAGAACAAACTTCAGGTAGAAGGTGTTAAGCTCGGCCAGCAGGAACTACATAGAGACACGCAGGGGAAAGGTGAAGATGTGTCACACAGACATCAGGTAGTAGCTACAAACTGTGAGGACTATGCAATTTGTAATTGTCTGTGTTTGTGGGCGTGTGTGTGTGTGTCTGTGTGTGTTTGAGTGTGTGTTTGAGTGTGTGTTTGAGTGTGTGTTTGAGTGTGTGTTTGTTTGTGTGTGTGTGATACCTTACCATGAAAATGATGCCAAGCACTGCTAGCCAGCGACGAAGGTTTGAGGCGGGCTTCCACTCAAACTTTACCCAGCTGTAAGGTGTGAACTGGAAGGCTATACGCTTGATCTTCCCTCTGTGGACAAACACACACACACACACACACACACACACACACACACACACACATACATAGATTAGCATTTGCAATCTGATGACAAAGAAATCCCTAGGTGCCGTAACAGTAGGTGACATTTAGCCGTCAGTCATCTGAAGGCATAATGAAATCACCCACACTGACAACTGGCTCACCGCGAACCTCAGCGCGAGGGAAAAAAAGATGATATTCTTAGATTGAGGGCAGCTGCAATTTCAAAAGCTGTTGAAATGTGCCACTCAGAATAGCACAGTAGGGAGTAGGAGGAAGAGGAGAGGTGTTGTGAAAGCGATCTGAAATATCCCACGGTAGGGACCAACCTTAATCGCTACCACAGGCCATTTCAGACAGCTTCTGATAAATCTCAATAATAAAAGCCAGGAAATCTGGATATACATCATGACAGCTTTTGGAATAACTCTCTGAGGTTCTCTTCTGAAAACTCATCGGACATGTTCTTTCCTAGGCGAAGCATTGACAGGAAGTGAGGGGGCTTCTTACTTGTACGTGGGGATGTTCCACAGTCCCTGCCACTGGTATGGTTTCATAGAGAGCCAACCCAGGGTTTTCATCCCACAGTAGATTCCCAGTCCATTGCACACAAGCACATCCATTATCCACTAAAGGTGATGGAAGAGGAGGAGAGAGAGCGGAGGACAAAGATGAACACATGGGTACATTAAAGGCAAAATCTGGTGTGAATCAATCCATATACCCTTTGTTCCAGGTCACCTAATGCTGTCCGTAGGGAGAAGAACGCAAAAATTTGACACGACATGGACCGACTAACAAAGCAGCAGCTAAGATTAACTGAACTGGGCATCGCGAAAATGAAACAAAGCAAGTTACTGTGCCCCATTCAGTTAGCGTTAGTTGCCGGTTCACCATTTGGTCTATGCTAAATGTATGGTATTTAAATGTTTGCGTTCTTCCGGCCGACATCATTTGGTGGCATGGAACAACAGGGCTACAGTTTGATGCATAACGGATTTCTCCTTTAAGGTACATTACATTGAGAAGCCCACGCAGGAGAATATAGTTAGATGCTTTATAGTTAGAGAGAGGATTTCTTGTCTTCTACATCAGCCCGCTTTGCTGCCCACTTCAAGTAGCCTAAGTGGATATTTTTTTTTTGGTTTCCTACAGCTTACATTCAAATCCTCTTTCTCCAGCTTGGACCTCTTTAACGCCTGCTCTGTTTGTTTTTGTCAGGAGTCTTCAAAGGCTTTTGCACAGCCGTGCAGCAAAGCACCAAAGTGGGAAATCAACAGTTACATAATCTCAACACTGAGCCGCAATGCTGTGAATTAAAGCCCTCTGTGAATAAAAGCGCTCGTGTCGGAGTGAGCAGCTGAGCGGATGTTGACCTCTGTCAATTTACAGCCTAATAGTCTGCCATATATATATATATGTGTGTGTGTGTGTGTGTGTGTTTGTGTGATAATTATCACTGTAGATCTGTAGATGTACAAGCTCTGCTGGTAGAAAAGCCCCAATTTCCTCAAGGCTTCAACATTGAAATTAGGCTCACGACAATACGCTGTACATGACACTTACATGATCCCACCAGCATTCCGAGAAGTTGGGCAGCTGATGCTCCAAGCTGTACTCCAGGAACTCAAACATCACACTGATGATCATACACATCCACCAGTCTCGGATCATCAGGGTCTGGAAGCGCAATCACACATTAACACACACAGGCAACGTCAGATGAGTCTGCAGTCTTGATTGTATTAACTAACCTCTCTGAGAGCTACGGATGAGGTGACATTTACGATACGATAATCTATTAGTTCGGCCTACATGACACATGATTATTCCCACAAAACGGTCTTAATAATCCCATCACAGTCTTCTTACAGCTATCTGAAAGATAAGATTGCACTTACACTAAACAAGGAACAGAGTTCATGGACCGGGGGGCCAGCGTCTTGCTTACCTTTATATACCAGCCAAGGAAATGTGCCGGGACAAAGCCATCCATCTTGTCCTGTAAAGGCAGGGATTGCGTGTACAGATTGTGAGCCAGCAGATCTGCGAGACCAGCGGAGGCAAGCACAGACCCCCATCCCCACCCCCACTATAGCTGTGCCAAAACCATGGGAGTAACACGATCCAAGCGGCTAGCACAGAGACCCACACTTCATGGCCTGCACTGAGCTTGCCACAGAGTCCCGACATAGAGAAGGAGGATATCCCACTTTTATTCAAATCGTTTCAGTCAAGTTAAGTTAAGTGGCTGGGGTCCATATTGCCCAAGGGGTAAGCCTAAGACCTTTGGTGGAGTTGGTGTATTTTTGTAAATAAATTAGAATGACCACTTGTCCTACTTGAGTAATCAGAGGGCTTTGTGTGTGTGTTTGTGTGTGTGTGTTTGGAAAAGGAATAAGAGTGATGTGTCACTGGCAAGGGGTGCTGTGTGTTTGTGCTGCACACAAACACAAACACAAGCGTGAGCGCACACACACGTGCACACACACACACACACGTGCACACACACACACACACACACACACACACACACACACAAGATGAAAGGGAATGTGACGTAGATGGAAAGAAAGCAAGGGAGAAAAGACAAGGGCAGAAAGACTGCGGGAGAAGAGGAAGGGAAAGTACGGATGCTGGCCGGGAGCCTCAGCCTCCCACAGGGGAATCAAACAAAGCTGACGCATCCCAAAGCCAGCCAGGGCTTAGAATTCTTAACCTCACCCACCCTAACCTCCCCAGACGCCAAACCACCTCTCACACACACACACACACACACACACACACACAAAACAAGGGCAAAACAAGAGTCACAGAAAGCAATGGCAGTGAAGACTGAAGAGCAGATGGCATGACACACAGGGGGAGGGGGGAGCTCCGCACACAGCCAGGTGAGCGTGAAGTGAAGGTGTGTGTGTGTGTGTGTGTGTGTGTGTGCTCGCCAAGGGAGACAAACGCAACTCCACGTTCCCCAGAGCCTCATCACGCCACAAGCACATGACACGAAGGAACAGAGGAGCTCAAGACGAAAACGAAAACAAGAGAAACACCTCCTCTTCCTCACTTACACAAACACACAGCTTCCCAAAGGGAGGGGGGGCGGGGTGTAGGGGTAGGGTTAAAGATGCCACCATCACCTTCAGTGGCCTGACTGTTTGGATTGGTTAAGAAACGGGTCATTCCACTAGCCTAGAGTTTTATCATTAACAAAGGCTAATAAATGTTTACAGCCGCTGGTATGTCGGATGATGCATTGGCACGTGCAACCAAAGGTGACTGGTGTTGACCTCTGTGGATACAGTGACTTACCCAGAGATTGTGGAAGGGGTCGGTGGTGTTGCCCGGGTCGTAGATGAGGCAGTTCCCGCCATAGTCCCTCTCCGGCAAAGGCACGCCCAGCTTGGGGTCAATGTACTTCATGAACTGCCGCCCATCGTGGACCGTCTAGTCGAGGAAAACAAAGAGGATTTGCACCGTGAAATACAAACTTTTGTTCTGGTTTACGCAGAGCAGCTGTGACTACTAATAGCATAAACACATCTACAGCAAGATGGCCGTTTTCTCAGTGTCTCACAAGGCACATGTGTTAAAGGGGACAACAGTGGCCACAAAAAGGCCTGTGTAGGAGTAAGAGAAAGTATGATAAGAACATCACAAATAACATCAAAACAGCAGTGCTTTTTTACTTTTGCTTTTTGGTCCTCAAAATGTAAATTTGCTAGCTGCCTAAACAATTTATAGCATATGTAAGGAATAAACCTGTGTGTGTGTGTGTGTGTGTGTGTGTGGTTGTGTGTTTGCTAGGGGTGGGGGCATCATCACTTGATAGGCTACAAAGAGAAATTCAGAATTTGTTTCTTGTTTCGAGGAACAAGAGGCTAATTAACGGACTTCTTTTCCCTCCAGCAGAAGGGGGAATATCATCTTACAAAGCTCCTGAGACAGCATCATTGCTGTGACATTGTCCTGGTTTGTAATTGTCATGTCAGCGCTAATTGAACATGAGAGGCCTGCTTCTCCATGGGGGGAGCCATGTCACTCACGCTATGAACTCCAACAATGGCACTTAGCATAACAAGATAGTTGGCTATTAATGCATCCTGAATGGACATGTCATCTTCTGAATGGAACCATCTGTGTTTCATAGATTAATCGTTGATCCGTCATATGGTCATTTTGAATAAGATGTAACTAGCAGGGGTTTGACAAGGACTGTTGAGGGGTCCAGCCCAGTTGTGAGGCCCTTTTTGGGGGAGAGGGAGATGGAGAGGGGCGCCCCCCGTTTGCTTCCTGGTGTCTGACAAGAGGTTCAAACACACGGCCGATGAGGCTGTCTCCAGTCTCCAGTTCACTCCTGCAGAGGCCTCCCCGTCCCCGGCAGTGCAAAACAACGGCCCAGATGATTAATAACATTGGGCAGCCTTTCGGCAGGCCTTTAACAATAGAGTAGGCATTCATGAGACCGCTTTTGATTAGGGCCTCTGCATGTGTGTTTTATGTGTGTGTGTGTGTGTGCGCGTGTGTATGTGCGTGTGCGTGTGTGTGTTTCATTACTCAGAGTGGTATGTTTGATTATGAGGTGATGAATGCTTTCAAAGGGAGGGAGCAGGAGTAAACGAGCGAGCGAGTGTGTGTGTGTGTGTGTGTGTGTGTGTGTGTGTGTATGTGTGTCAACCAGGAGCAAACTGCTGAGGAATGAACCTGCTAAGAGAAGGGACAGGTCTGCTCTCTCAGTATGTGTGTGTGTGTGAGCGTGTGAGTGTGTGCGCGCATGCTCGCGCATGTGTGTGTGTCAACCAGGAGCAAACTGCTGAGGAATGAACCTGCTAAGAGAAAGCACAGGTCTGCTCTCTCAGTATGTGTGTGTGTGTGTGTTTGTGTGTGTGTGTGTTTTATGCTGGCATTTGGCTCACCTGGAACAGGATAAAGATGAGGAAGAGCTCATAGACTACTGTGACACACAGCCAGAAGCGCCAGTAGGCTGCAGAGGGAAGAAAAACACGATTAGGACTGTGTGTCTCTCACACTCACACACACACACACACACACACACACACAAACAAACACACACACACACACACACACACACACACACACACACACACACAAACAAACACACACACACACACACTCACACTCACACTCACACTCACACACCAGGAGTCACCCTGGAAACCCCAAAACAGAGCCTCTCATTGTTGAACACGCGTAACCATGGTTACGTGTCACGTGTAAATAAAAAAATTGGAGCACTGATCAACAGCACCAGGCAACAAATTACACCTCCACCGCGTGTCTAGAACCCTAATGCAACCGGCGCAAGAGCAAACTCAATAACACTGGAAGCCCTCTCAGGCCTCGCCCTCAATTAGAGTCTGTGGAGCACACACAGATGCAGGTGGCCATTTGGTTTCACGGTCTGGAGACTTCAGAAGCAACAGGTGACCAGCCTGCCTGGGCCTTAGTTACACCCAAACACAAGCCCTGTTGTTCGCACGTTACCTTCAGCATGCTGCCGCTTCCTACAGAGTCTTTAAGAAAAGGTCACTTGACATGAACAATCACCCGCATATACACACACATACACACACACACACCACACTCGAATTGCTGACAGCTGTGGTTAGAATCATCTGCTGTATGTCACAGCAAGCACCTTCATGACGTCATCATAAGCTGGGCAGAGCTAACAGAAACGCAGGCCAGAGAGACGGACTGGCTCTGCCTGCCGAACCAGTCGAGTGACGATTGCAACACCGGGCGATGGACAGGCGCAAGCACGGAGCCAAAGAAGAACACAACAGCCTTCTGTGTCGCCATAATGGGGTGGTGGGTGCTGGAATCTAAGGATGTTGCAACGCAACAAATTCCACTCATGCCGCTCCTGTGACCGGAGTCACCCTGACAGAACAAAATTAAAGAGAGTACAAAAACAAACTTCCTTCCCCACTCCTCCCATCTCCATTCCTCGTCCTTCCACTCCACCCACGTCTCCCTTCCCCCCACCCTCTTCCTCTTCCTCCGCCCTAAGCTACTGCTGCATTAAGAGACATGCGAGTGCCCCAGTTTCTGCAGTCAAACACAATCCTGTGCCTGGATCTGATTCAGCTGAGGTTGCCTGGAAGAAAACCTCAACTTTGCTTTCTCTCTCCCTCTCTGTTTCTCTGTAACACTCTTTCTCTCTCTCTCTCTCTCTCTCTCTCGGTCTCCCCATCTCTCTCTCTGCTGTTCCAGCAGTTCTTTATGCGTTCAAATAGGCTGCGGTCCTCATTCTTGTCAACAGAGGAAACAGAAAAAAAAAAAATCTGCGTCAAAGCGGAGCCCTGAAGCCTTGAGTGGTAACATATAGCTTATGGCTGCGGACAGTATAAAGGCTCTTAGAATCGGTACCGGTACATGTCAATAGAGCTCTAGGATCTAAAGTAGGCTGCCTCCACTCTGCTGAAGGAGAGAGAGAGGGCCAGAGATCAATAGTCCATTAGAGAAGGGAGGGAGAGAGAGAGAGAGAGAAAGACAGGGAGGGAGAGAGAGAGAGAGAGAGAGAGAGAGAGAGAGAGAGAGAGAGAGAGAGCAGAAGTCATGATGATGGACCTCACCTGGGTGGGGTCTAGTGAAGGGACCATCCTTGGCTTGGGTCACTCCGAAACAAAGGAACACCAGAATGCTGGCAACAATGCCTCTGGAAATGAGAACAGAGACGCATCAAACATGCAGTATGTACCATGAAGACTGAGACTGGAGTTGGGGGAAGAAGTGAACCACATATTATAAAACCTAAATCTAAACAGCGTCCTTCCTATACCGCTCATCAGACTGGTTAAATACACCGACTCCAGATGGGACTTCCTAGCGTTCGAATGGCGCTTATTTCTAATATGGCTGCTTCTTTTTGGTCAGACCACTGTCAATGGCAACAGGTTTTGGGTGTTGAATCTGCATCTCTAACAGTACTCTGTGCGCAGTGCATGGCAAGGGAACTTTGTTGAACATGAAAGTAGAGATGGTTGATGAGCTGCATGCTACAGAATGTTTGTTTCAAGTTCAATTTATGTAACGAGATTATAACGAGTTATTTATCAGCGCTATTTATAAATATTTATTTATCAGCGCTATTTATAAATATTTGTTTATCAGCACAGTGGTAGCACTGGGGTCCTGTTTGTCCTGTCAGGACTTATTATCCAATAGTGACCAGACAGTACATTATCCTTTACAGAGCTGGTACTTAACAGGATTTAGGCAGCTGGATAAAGATATAAAGCCATGGTCTAAATGACTGTAGGGTTAACGACTCTTTGTCTGTTCTTACGGGCCCATGTGCTTAAACACATGGTATAAACAGAGAGACTAGAGGTTCTAACCTATCTTTGGTATAACCCCCTGCCATATCTATGGTCATGCTTCCTCAGGTAAGACCTGCACAGCCCACATGAGGCCAGGCCACACTGACCATTTACCCTTTGTGCATATTGCTCACAGATAAACACCAAGGTCACTCAGGTGTCCTTGACCAGGAGTGAGCAGGGGCTGTCTTATAGCATGAGCACAAGATGAGGATAGTGTGTGTGTAAAGAGAGAGACAGAGAGTGAGAGAGAAAGAAATAAAGAAGGAAAGCAAGAGAGAGAGAGAGAGAGAGAGAGAGAGGGAGAGAGATTAGATCAGGTGAGGTCACAGGCTGCGGAGGACGGAGCCTGGCCATTGGCTCAGTAATCCAGCGCATGGGTTACGCTGAGCAAAGCAAATCCTGTTAGTGAAGATAGTGTACAGTGAACCCCCCACCACACACACACACACACACACACACACACACACACACACACACACACACACACACTCCACACTGCTATTTCAGGCCAGGGCTACACCAACATGAACTTCCTCTGGTCAAGAGGGCCTCGCTGCCACTCTGCACAGCCCACCAGCAAACCAGGAGACACAAAGGATCAGAGTTGCTGCAGGCAACTGTCTATCTGTCTACCTAGGCCCTACACATGCTTTGCCGACTAGTTTTGTGGGAGTGTGGGAGAGAGAGAGAGTGTCTGCCCACGCACAGGAACTTGCCATGTGCTGTCCTGTTAATGACACTGAAGAGCCCTGTGATTTTCACAATGCAAACATTTGTGATGTAGAATTCACAGACCATGTGACCCCTAAAACCTCACAAACTAAACATGAACGCACACCTATGTCTGTGAGTCTGTAGAGGCAGACATTAACTAGGTTTCCATTCAACTTATTCATATTTCATATTCACATTAACAAAAATTCGACTTACAAATACATGCATCTGCAAGCGTTTCCATCAACTGTGTAATGCGAATAAAAAAATAACAAAAATCATTAAGCTAATCAAGTGACATGTTCTGACCAGCTGTTTCTGTCGACTTTAACCGCATTCTGCCTTATTCACATCAAGAGTTAATTCCCCCCCTTACAACAAATTAAATTCAAAAATGATAAATAATATATATTATCAATAAATAATAAATATTATAAATTATTTTTGCATTACGGGAATGATGAGAATTTGCAGGTGTTTCCAACCTAGGATTTCTTACTCGCATTACTTAAATGCGCATCAACTGCTTGGATGGAAACCCAGCTAACCCAGACACTGGGCCATTATAGCGCCCTGTCACAGCACAAGTCCATCACCAAGACAGGTGTGCAATAGCATAACAGCCTCTCCCTTAACATTTAAACCTACTAATGAAACTGAAAATGCTAAATTGTGTAGCTAATTTAAGGTAAAGCAAAGGATTTGAATTGGCCTTAAATATAAGGCGCAATCCGCCAGCACTGAATCAAGGCCGGGGTGTTACTTGAACCATCACACTACACTACTGTGGGGATATGGAAAGTGCCCGCATTCAAGCTGACCTTTTGGTGTTGTACGCCGTGTCCTGTGGTGTCTCCTCCAGCAGTGTAACATACACGAGGGCACAGGTGAGGATGAACAGCACCGTGAGTGTGTGTGCTCTCCTACAGAGACAGACATGGAGAGGCAGAGGAATCAGGTGATGCAGCATACAAACCTTTCCACTTCATTTGATTAAGTGCAACAGAGCTGCACTTCAACACACTTGCATCACACAGGGTTATTTTCCTCTTGCTCTGAAGTGGTCTGATCTTTCTTTTCTTTTTTTTCCCAGAGCTCTTTTCCCAAAACAAGGCTGCTGGAAAAACAGTCTCATTCTCTCTTCCTTCTTTCTTCACTCACCAGACCAATGCTTCCTATTATTACCTAAAAATATTACCAGCGGTGGCTCCTTTAATGCACCTGCAAGCAGGATTCGAATGACTACGAGGCTCACTAGTGCCTATCCCCCTTAGTTCTGGCCAAGACACTCCTAGTTCCACTCAAATCAAGGCTTATGCATTATGCATTACTGCATAAGCTGTGATATTCACACCGTTTGAAGACGGCAGTCCTCTGCATCATGCAAGTTCCAATTCGTGCATGTCAATTTAAAATTATAGCCGATTTTTTATGGCAGCTAATGGGCTCTGTGCACAAAAGTTGAAAAGTCCCAGAAGGACGTTTGTTTCAGGATGGTCACTCTTCTCCAGTGAACGTCTATTTTTGTGAAGTACGGTAACCTAAATTGATATTAGGCATAAGTATTAATTGTATAGTGTAGTTTACTATTCACAGTCAGCCTGACTAGTATGCTCTCCATGTTTCTTGCCAGTTCAGGGTTCATTTTGTAGTAGCTCAGAGGTATAGCCTCCTTACAATTGTTTACCAATGTAAAAGCTAATTACCTGCTAATTAAGCTAAATCCCCAACCGTGCACTTAGGGAATTGGTGGTGTACCTGATTTAACCCCTTGCTTAAAGCTAATAGCATATAGTATATATCTCACAAATAGACAAAATTTCTTATGTTTATTTAGACCTAGCACATGCCTAATCTTAGTTTGTAAGATTACCTTACAAGCTTACGTGATTGATAGCGTTCAGAAACGTTATTATGTCTTCAGTGTTAGATGCATATGCCCCCACCCCTCTCTACTCCCCTCTAATCTATGGGCCCCTGGTAGGTGTTCTAAGCTTAGGCCATTGATTCTCAAAGTGGGGTCTGGGGACCCCCAGGGGCCAGGGCCTGTCAAAAAGTTTACTACAAAATATAAACTTGTCTTATGTGGAAGAAAATGCTAGAGATCCTTTCTTCAGGTGCTGATGTTAACTGCAAACAAAATAAACGTTATGTAACTTTTTTTTTTTTTTTCATAGTAGGCCTACATTTGACAAACAATACTTTGAAAACTGCTCCTGCATACTGTCAAGTTCTGCCAAATGCAATGACATGCCTATTTACAACTTTCACTTTGATATCAGCACTACATGTTTCTTAGAATAGCAGTTCAAAAGCATCTAAGAGAACAAATGGCTATAGGCCTATATGGTTAAATTTGTGTGTTGCGATTATAGGGGGTTCTTGGAAAATGTTACGCTCCATGAGGGGTGCCCTGGCCAACAAAGTTTGAGAAGTCCTGGCTTATGCTATATTATAATGTCTTTGGCTGTAGACGAAAAAGCTACACTGCAGGATGCCCCCCACAGAGCAAGGTTATGCAAACAGTCCTATCTCTGAGCTGCCATGTTCAGGCCCTGAGTGGTTTTGTTAATGCACTTCAGGGTTATTCTGCCCTATCACTCAGGGTCATCACAACCTCACCAGCCTTCATTCACAAGTGCTGATAGCTAGGAGCTACACTGAAACTGAGTAACTGCATTCTTCGGCTGGCAGTCGATTAGCAATCTAGGGCCCAGGCAAGAGAGACGAGTAAAACTGGAGGTTGGGAGAGAAAATCTATGTGTGGGGGAGTTATGACATATGTATTATGTCATGATAAACTTTAACTTTTAACAGATCTAAATGATTTTGATGTCAGCAGATGAATTTGATGAGATTCTAAGAGGGTTTCCTGTTAAGGAAAAGGGCATGCTTTCGTTTCACAATGATAAATGCAGATTTATGTTACCCTGCAATCTTTGGAGGACTAAGTGATGAAGACAACTGGCATCCAGCAGCCGTCACCTGGAAACCTGTTCAACTGACAACAAAAACTGACAGAGAAACAGCCACAGCTTGACTAACCTGACCTGGCAGCCACGCCTAGGCTAACCACACCAGGCCAGTAAGCAAGCATTGAGGGGGCTCTTATGGGCCTATGTCTCAGTAGAATTTATATTTAGCTTCTCCAGTATCTAGGACCTGGATATTAACAGACAGTGCTAACTATACCAACCGTGAATAGCTCAATGCAAAATATGAGAGCTAGATAAGACTACATTAAGACTGCTGTAGACTACAAGACAAAATCTTTTGTTACTCAATTCATGTGGTGTGTCATTTGTTATTTGACTTTTTTTTCATTACTCAAAAATGACCATTTTAAGAAGGTCAATGCTGTTCATTCAAGACCACTAATATCTTCCCAGTCAGTATTATGTACAAATCTTACAGGAAGCTATTGCTCATACAGCCTAGCACACAGAATACAGCTGGCTGTGTAAAACTGTTCATGTGAGTCAAGCAGACAGAAACATTTCCACACAAGTCTTGTCACACAAATGACTAACTACACAATGATCAGACTTCAATCACAGCCACTGGTTAAGCTACATGCCGCTGTAACACAGGACACGCTAAGTGACTGAGAAGGCTGAGAATGAGCATATTATAGCTGCATACTATAGAGATAAGTAAGCAAGCATGCACAAGGTCAATAGCAGAGACTGTGAATCCTAACTGTTTAATAATCTCTTCAATTTGCCTCTCCATTTCTGACACCCATCATACTCCAACATTTTCCATAATTCAGACAATAGTGAACATAATTAAATGAAGGTCTGTTACAAAATCATATAGAGTATGATGTTGGACATCATCCATGTGATGAATGTTGCTTTCTGATCAAACATTTCATTTTAAATGATAATCTATGGTGTTCATCCTATGGTTCACCTTGCGTATCTCCTATGTATGTATGCAAGACCATAAGCTACTTCACATCTTACCAGAAAAACGTGTTAGTCCCGTCGTCATACACTTCACTCTCGGTTGTCCGTCGAGACAGATTTTCCTTAGACGTCTGTTTACCAGATTTAGACCTATTGGCTGCCACTGGGGTATTTGCAGTGTCGTGAGAACCGGAGGATGATGACGGATCGAGTGACCCGTTGTTGACCTGGTCCTCCGGTGCTGCTGCAGGTCTTCCGGCGACAAAAGCCATGGCACCTCTTTTCGACTCGGGTTTCGCCATTACATTCGCCACTTAGCTGGCACGTTCTCTCACAAGCTGCCAATGTCCAAACTTCAGTCTGTTAGTGTTTTGGATGTGTCTCGTTCAAGGTACCAACCACGCCTGCTAGTACAGAAACTAACGTTGCCGTAACACACAAACTAACGCATAGATTTTAAGCACAAAATATTACATTACAACACACAGAGAGTAAGGCATGACCTTGGAGAAACAGGATGAACTCTTGCTGTTGACAAGTTTTGTGAAATCAACTATGATAGATCCGACTACAAGAACGATAAAGTGACGTCCGACACTTGTTTCCTCACACTGTCACTTGATCCATCACAATGTTGTCAAAAATGAGTCAAATGTATGTTGAGATAACTACAAGTATTGAACTGTAACAAGTATTGATCTATCTAGTACTCAGGTCAAAGGAGAGAACTCAGAGAAACACTGTAACCAACTCACCTCTTTACACAAATTCCAGAGACGCAAATGTCCACTGATTGTTTCAAGTCATTAATCCAAGTATCTTTTCCTGCGTTACATGAAAGCGAAGATAACGTTACCTACCGAGGTATGGTGCCTTGCCCGCTCAGATCGAGCCGTTAGCTGCAACACCTACTTCTACTTCTTAAAGCCAGCAACAATTCATAAAGATTGCAACACTAAGGCGTGTGGCACGGACTTCTTATGTCACTTTCTCGCTATCTTACAGACCACATCTTAGCGATACTCCATAACGTACATTCCGGTATTTAAATAACTGACTATTGCCGGCTGGCTACCTAATCCACGAACATGCAATGCATCTGACGTTAGCGAACTTAGCTATATTACATCCGTCCCAGAACGAATTAGCTAGCATACTTCGACATGCTAACAACAGAGAACGCATGCGACTGGCATGTGCACCTCACGATTATTTTGTCCACTTCAGTAATGTTCCTTTTTTCATTCGACTTTTGGGAAACCATGAACAATGTACCCCGGTGCTCAGCAGACACGAGCAGCACCCTACGACTGCCTCAAGATAGAACGTTGGAGTTCCTACTGTGGGCAAGAGTTTGGACATGTGAGAGATACATCGTATCTTGCCAGGCTGGTCATTTGCTGTCAGTCATGAAAAAAAATCTTGACGGCGCTGGAACGTCGTCACTTCCGTTTCTTCAGTGCCAGTCATTTAAAGTGGACGTAGCCTACTTATTTTTTACGAAGTAAAAAAAACTACCTACAGATCAGTTTTCGTACGGTGTTGGAATGTTTGTCCGTAGACCCATATAATCACCTTGCTAGTCTATAATTATAGGCAAACGCTCTATAAGGAGTGAATGTCAAACATATAAAAATGACAGTGATGGTATAACTTGTCAAAGCACGTTCACAGGGCACACTTAGTGTAACTGTGACTTTAAATGGGCATCTTTCGTCATCGTACGACCCTTGCATAATGAGGTGAATAACAAACCGACTAGAGATAAATTATTTAATTTAGGTCGCCTACAGTTGTAACATGTGAGACGTTGCTCAAAAACTAGAAGTCACAGGTCATCAACAACACATCAAAGCTTGTTTCAAGTCTGTAATGGTTCGCGTATTCAGAACATTTGGCTGCACACTTTTTTGCAACTTGCATGGATAGGTTTTTTTTTGCAATTTGCTTAGACAGGTCATAGATAGGAGTCAGTCAAGTCAAGTAGGTTTTTATTGTCGTTTCAGCCATATACACAGTACATAGTGAGACGAGACAACGTTTCACCGGGAACAATTGGTGATACACGTAATTGTTAAAACACAGTATGGACAAGACAGATACGTAATAGTGCTTACATACACTATTGCGGGACTACACAGATTCACTCACCCACGCACTCCCACACACAACTACACACGCACGTGTGCACACTCTTGTACACATATGTACATACATTACAACACAGTTGTAAACAATTTGCAGGTCAAATTACAGGTGACCTAAAACAAACACGCTAGACAGGGCATGGCTTTTAGCAGAGCACTGTGGCTAGTGGTGTAATTTGTAAACAGGCTAGGGGTTATGGTTTGTAAACAAAAGACTATTCTACCTAAATATAAGTGATAGCAGCAAGAAAGTGCGGGGGGCATAAAGGTGCAGTGTGCTGGAACACGCTGGTTTGCATCCTGAGTTACTAAGAATTCCAGTCCAATTGCACTACAGGTTGTTCAGGAGTCTGACAGCCTGCGGGAAGAAGCTCTTCCCCATTCTGGAGGTGCGGGCAGTGATATGGATAGGATAGCCTATGCCTAGTTAATTGCCTATCAGTTACAAGAAAAGCTTTATAGACTAATTCAACCAATTTGACAGCAAGACAATCTGTTTCAAACAGAGGCAGCGTTTACTACTTTAAGTTGAACTTAGTGCAGTAAGTGTGTAGACCTCTCCTTTAAGAGCAAAAATCATACAGAATCTTTGAATGAAAAAAAGAATGATTATTATATCAAAATGTTGCATATATTGATCCATGCTTATATAATGTAGTCCACTCACATGCTAGAAACGCAAGGCATTTAGGCATGTAGATATGGTTGATTTGCGGATTCTTAAAGCAAGCACTGAATGGTTAGGAAAAATGACTTTGAGCGTGGCATGGCAGTTCCCCTTGAGTGCCAGATAGGCTGATCTGGGTATTCAGAAACTGCCAATCTACTGGGATTTGCCCCATTTTCATGCGCAACCACCATCAATTCTTCATCCAGCCTTCAATGGTAAGGGCCCTTGATGGTGGTGTAATAGTGTGACAGACATTTTATTGACACATTATCCTTTAACGTCCTTTAGCATCATTTTAGCATCATTAAACTGAAAGACAGGCACTTTCATGTAGCACATTTCATGCCAAGGCAGTTCCATGTGTTTTACCTGAACAGCAATAGAAATCAGACAAAAAGCATACATTAGCAAACAATAGATAACTTTAGATAGATATTACTTCAGAGGAATGGAAGATGTTAAATACAAATAAGTCAGTTTCTCCTCATGTACCAGACATACAGAGGATTTAAAAGTACATTTCTCACTATCCCATAGTGAAGACAAAAATGCTCAACAGATAAGACACACTTCCTGACAGGCAACAATTTCACAGGACAAGATCACAAGACAAATACACAGTAAAAATGTCTGTATTATGCGTTGTGATTGCGCAGAATGATGTGCAAAATGTAATAGTGCTAAAAATGCTTTACACAAAAACAGCAGCAACTTCAGAGTCTTTGGGGGTTGGGGAAGCAGAAAGGAGAAGGTGGGAGAGAGTTCAGTTTCCTGACAGTCTGATGGATAAAGCTGTTTGCTAGTCTGGTGGACTAGGCTCCTGTATCTCCTCCCAGAGGGCAGGAGGCTGAAGAGACTGTGTGTGGGGTGGCTGGCGTCGCTCATAATCTTTTCAGGTGAGGATGTTGTATGTAACTTGCAGGGAGAGGAGTGGGGCACCAATGATCTTTCCAGCTGTGTTCACTATGCACAGCAGCTCCTGCACTACACAGCAATGCAGCTGGTGAGGATGCTTTCAATGGTGCCCCGGTAGAAAGTGCACATGATGGGTGAGGGCGCTCTTGCTCGCTTGAGTTTGCGGAGGAAGCAGAGACCCCACTGTGCTCTCTTCACTAGCAATGCAGTGTTGATGGTCAAGGAGAGGTCCTCACTGATGTGCACCTCAAGGAGAGGTCCTCACTGATGGTGCTGCTCACTCTCTCCACAGCAACACCATTGATGTTCAGTGGTGGGGTGATCTGAGGGCAGCATAGTGGTTATCTGAGGGCAGCGTAGTGTTGATGCATGTCTGATATATGTTGCACCACTGACTGCAGTTGGATTGGGTGGTGAAAGGCAGAATGAGCAAAAAGATAAAAGGCAAAGTGTGTTTCTTCCACTGATGTCTCTTACAGTTCTTATACAAACAGTGTCAAACTTGACACTGCACTCACTCACTGGAAGAAATTAATTTAGTTGTTTTTTTGTAAACGTTTTCACATAGTTTGCTAATATGTGAAAGTTTTTGGGAAAAGTGGACATGATGTTGAGAAACTTATTGTTGAGAACAAAGAAACTATCCACGTGTTTTTTCATTCTAAGAAGATCCTCCTTGTTAATGTGTGGGAGTATTGTAAGTTGCCCCCCCCCCCCCCCAAAAGCAAGCCACATGGCTCTTGCCCTTTGTCAACACTATTCATCATTTTTACATCATTCACCCCCCCATCTTCATGCAGCGCTTAGACACCTCCCCTATGCACTTTATTCACTATATGCACTTTATCCTGCCCCTTCCTACGCCCCCCCCCCACACACACACACACCATGCACATATAGGTTGTGAATCAAACACAAGTTTGCTGCATTTTTTACACTCAGTAACCATACATATCAATGAAATTCAATACAATAAAATAAATATGAATAATAATATAAAAATGAATAAATTAAATTAGATATAAAATTAAATTAGATATAAAATGTCCTTGTGTCCTTGTACCATGAATAGCAACTTGGTGAATTAGAATGCAAGCCTAAGGTTACACAGACTAAATAGTTTTATGATGGTTTTATGATTGTAAGCCCAATATCAGTGCCATCAGCAATCAACCATTTCCCTCTGCTGTTAGGTTGATGCCAGGACAAAGGCCTGATTTGTTCAGGAGATGGCTTTGTCCTTTAGGGAAATGGGCCTGTGAATTAGCCTAATTCTAAAACTCTAAAACAAAATCTCCAAAATTGACTTTGGAAAACTTGCATGCAGATGTATTACAAAAGTTGATAGTGTATTTGTGGTGAGATGTAGGTCTAATGAGAGAAGCCAGGCCCTGTGGTAAGTCTTGTGGCACTTGAAGATGATCACAGGATGGGTGCAGAGGACAGACAGAACAAGTCAGCGAAGAGCTCAAGGGGCTTTCTAACAGTCGTGTAGAGTTGGAGGGGTGCGCAAAAACAGCAATTTAGAAGTGTTCTATTATGTTCTAAGGGCCTCTCTTTTCAGTCTAAACTGTAAACTAATAATGATATGCATGGTCTTCATAAACTGTTAATATTTGAACTGAACAGACAATAAGATTTACACCCCCTCTCCTCCACCCTCTCGAAGCAACATGTTAATCAGCTGATGTAAAACATAACTCTGTTCAAGCCACTCAATTCATTTTTAACAGAACCAGCACTGTTTGAGCACCAACATTTTTTTTTGACCATGCACTCTCAGGATGGGTAGAGGACCCAGCTTGCAGAATTTGATTGTAGACTGTTGTCTATGTACTGTACAGGGCTGGTTCCTGGCATAGGCAACATATGCCAGTCTCCTAGGGCACCAAATTTCAGGTGGGCATCACAATGCATTTCTTTTTTTTTCAGTTTTTCATTTGCATATCTAGAAAAGATATGGCAAAACATAAACCTGGCCTCTGAGACTAGAGCCTGCCTTGAAAATGCACACTGAGTTAGAATCACCGAAGGCAACTTTTAAATGTTGATAGTATGCATCTTTAAAGGAGCACTGACGAAATTAACCCAGCAGATAGTTCAGTTAAGCCTACTCAACTTAAAACTTTTCTCCCGGACACTCTCTGTCAGCGCAAAATTTAGTCACTAGAGGGCAATGTTGGATTACCTTTAACTTGTAGAAGCTCATGTCTGAAGACGACTGAGACCTTAAGAAAAATGCTATTTTTTTACCCTAACTTACCCAACGTTTCTGTTTTCTTTCAGCATAGTTTGTTATTGTCATTTCCACTGAATTTTACATATTGTCATTTCCACTTAATAACGTGACATTATAAATGAAAAAAACCCTTACCAATTAGGTTACAGTGTGCCTAGCCAATGTAAAGGCTGTTGTCATCATAAGGTTATATAATCTAAACTGATTTTTTGTGTATTCGATTAATGTCCTAGTTTTTGGCCAAACATCAGGCATTTTCCGAGTTGAACAATGGGGGGTGCGATTGTGCAAGCAGAGCGAGTTTAGGCGTGTCCTTTTAAATACGCTGTTTTCACTTTCCTCGTGGGTGTACTGTAAATTAAATCAATGAATGCATGAACGGTAGCCTATTTGGCAACTAAATGGTAACGATAGTTGAATGGATGGTTAAAAACAGGCCTCACTGAATATACATGGATAGGTTTTTGGTAACTACAATGATATCTCAAGACACAAAATAATGTTAAGACGTTGAAATCAAACTCTTAATAGCTTCATTTCTTTGAATCAATAAATAAATGAATTGCCGAATTAAGACAAAGCCCGCTAGCCCTATAAAACATTCCTCTTCCCATGAAAATTCATTTCGCTTCATTTCCAGTAGTCTTCAAAAAATCCACAGCTCATGACACGCTGTTTTCTTGAGATATTTCAACAGGCCTACCGCAAACTTTGACTCATTAGTCATGAGGTGATTTTCTTGCAACTCATAATTTCATTGTCTTTCCAAACTAATAGACTATCCAGCCCAATTTAGAATAGTAAGTCGGCTATTGCAATTATAGGTGACCTGTTGTCTATCTATTCTACACACTTGTTGCATCATTAGACTTATTTTAAAAAATAAATAAATCTTCACCTGAAAACACTTGTTTACAGTAGTGTTTTAGAATAGCCTATAGTCTGTGTCTTTGGATGATTTCATGGGACCTTTTTTCAGCAATTTTCTAGTGCGGGACGTGGCCAGTCTGGTTGTAAAGAGGGGAGTAAAGCGGGGGATGGGCGAAGGAAAAAAACACGTAGTAAGCAAAACGTTCCTGGAGCAGCAACAACAGTTTCTATCGTAGCATTTCAATCACCCCAACCCAACACCCCCATCTACAAATCACGAGTGTGCTTCATATCCAATGTAAATTAAGGGGAGGCGGGCTTTTGGAGCAAGGGCGGAACATAAACGGACCAATGAGAGCAGAGGACAAGGTATCTGCACAAACCCAACAACGTCAAGGACTTTAAATTCGAATCTTGAGCACAACACGGATACATTTAAACATCATACTGGCTACTCACACATCACGAAAAAAAGATATTTAGTAGCCTAGTCCTCCTTAGCGGTAGACTTGGATATTCTCATCCAGGTCTTTAGAAGAATATTAAACCCGTTTCTTTATTTTATCCGTTGGATTTCGACATTATGACTAACGTTCAGATTACCAGCACCTTGGAGCGGTTAGTGGCGAGGAGGACCTTCCCTCTCCATGCTCGCACGGGCGTTTGTCGGAATCTCTTTGGACCGGTGGATCACGACGAGCTGAACCGGGAGATGAAATCCAAACTTCGAGAAATCTCCGAACGGGATCAGAGAAGGTGGAACTTTAATTTCGAGAGAGACGAGCCTTTGCATGGAGATTATGAGTGGGAGAAAAGTCCGTTAGAAACCTCCCCTGCTTTCTATCATGAATCGGCGCAAATTGGGCGAAGCCGAGTTGTTCTCCCAGTCAGATCATCAATGGACTCGAGACCACGGGACTGCGATGCTCAGGATGCACCTGTAAATTGTGAGGACCGTCTTGCCGGTTCCGAAGCCAGCGTTCCGTGTCCGAGCGAAGTGAACCAGGAGAACTGTGCGGATACACTCAACTCAGGGAAAATGTCTTGTAAAGTTACCCCCTGCGCCAGACGAAAAAGATCCACTACCAGTGATCTTACTACAACGCACATCACAGGTAAGGCATCTAACTGATTTTGTCGGGAATCTATTTTGGCTCACGCATTTCATTCTTAAAAAAAAAAAAAAAGAATGACACGTCTTTCGTAACGCTTGGAAATGTGTCCAAAATACGCTAATTGCCAAAAACGTAAGAATTACCGCCGATGCTTGCATTTAAATGGTTTTAAAGCATTATATAATTAAAGTGCTATCTTTCTCCCTCCTCAGATTTCTACGTGAAAAAGAGGCGAACGGTGGGTGCGAAGCCAGGTGAAAATGTTTGCCAGCAATCTTCGACCCCACTCCCAATCGAGCAAACTCCACGCAAGAGAATTCGCTGAAGGTGGGTTATAGCAAACTTGTCATCATTGGTGATTTTCTTTTAAGGTTTAGGAAGACTAAACGACACGAACAACTACCTCACATACCACTTCAAGTTTGGTGAAAAATTAATGGGGATATCAAAAACTGCAGTATATTGGCTATTGAACGGTGGTGCGTTTTCGCCCGTCTTAAAGGATAGGAGGGAGGAGGGGGTCTAGCGAGAGAGGTTTGTGAATAGGTTTAGCGGAGTAATGGGGGATGGGAAATATGCGTCACACTGGCGGGAAAGGCCGGAGTAAATGGTGACGCTTGCACTGCACAACTCTTGCTTTTTTTCGGCCGTGCGGGTTGATTCATTGAATTCTGTAAATACACTAGCCTCCCCCTACCAGTTATTTGTGAGATTTATACTTAAAATATATTTAATATTTTGTCAACATATTAATGTTAATTTTGACAGTACATTAATATCCTATGTCCCCTCTCTTTTCCAGATATTTGCACTGTGATTATTGGACAGTGTCTTCTGCCATTCGGGCCTGCGAGATGCAGAGACGGAGGCGGACAGTCTGATCATCCGTCGGCCCTGTGCGAGGCGAACATAGGCATTTTTGGATCTCAGGACTGCCTGTCGAGCGAGAGATGGTGCTCGCTGAAGGACTTGCATTCAGATATATGTAGCATAATGGTTGCTTTGCATACAGCCACTTGACAGTGTTAAATTGTTTAACAACTGTGCAATCCTAAATTACTTTAAAAAAATTGTCTACACTGGCCAAAAGTGTACAGCTTTAAAAGACAATATAAATGTTTTATTTCTGTTAAATCTTTTGTAAATATATATGTTGAAAGACTATTTTTAACTTATAATTTATTTATGTTTTGTTTTATTTGCATAATGCCTTGTTCTACCAAAAGGGCGACGTTTTATAGTTTTTTTCCCCTTTATTATTATTATTGTTATTATTATTTTAATTTTTATTGTGTTTTGCAATCAATGTAGCTTTTCCATAGCACACTTGACAGTTAGGGTCCATCATGTTTCTGAGCCGTTCTATTCATCACTGCCCTCAACTTTTGTTCCACAAAAGAAGCAAATAAAACTATTTTCATTTAAAACTCAAAATGCTGCAGCATGTCATTTTATTCAATATTTTGGGTAACTAACCACAATAACACGAACACCCAATTCGTTGTCTGTGTGTGTGTGAGGGAGAGGAGAGATGGGACCAAATCAATTGGCTACTGGACACGGGCAAACATTAAGGAGACGTTGAAAGTAAGCATAACCAAAAAATACACCAGCTGGTTGTAGCCTAATGTGCTCGACCCACGGAGTTTTTCCCACATAATAGTTGAGGTGATAAAAACTGAGGAAATTGTGGTGACAGAAAACTGTGGTGGTAAAGGGGAGTTTGATTTAAATCAAATCTAGAGGTGTGTAACTAATACGGATATAATAGGGCTGCAAACGTTGGCATCTAATAACCTAATATAGATACATATTCATCAACTGCACAACCGGTAACACATTTTGGGTCGGACAAAACGTTTGGAAAGTGGCTTTGTGCGTGCGCACTTATAGTGCGTCTGCTCGGACGCATGGACGATACACAAACAGCAAGCAGCTGCGTGGAATTGCCTGGTATTTAAAGGCCTTTAAAGAATTGCAGCAGGTGCCTTTGGAACCCGCATTGTCCACGGGGACACCCCCATAGTCACTGCACACTCAACGATCTCTAAAAGGATCTCTCCGTGAGTGTTTACCCCTGCGGAACCACAGCGCCTCTTTGCCTCGCCACCTCCGTCACATAGGCCACCTGCCCATGAGTGCGAAGACCTTTATAATTGCCTGGCATTCGCTTAACTGTGCTACGTTGGATTTAATCACAGGTTTGTTTTGTTTGTTTTGTTGAACCACGAATGATAGCAGTCGCGCAAAAGATCTGCGCGTTGTAGCCTACTATCTGTAGCCTAATTTAGTTGGCGTTAAACTGCTTTCGTTCAAGTAAATGTTTCCTTCATACAAATATAGTAAATACTTTTGACATATTTTAACAACACCGAACTAAATCGTGTTGCATTTGAGGTAAATGACCCTCTAACCCCTCCAGCCCTCCATAGACACGCGCGCTCTCTGCCACTGACTGCCTTGTTCTCATTTCCAACACAAAGCGTTTGCCGTCTCCTTTCTTCCCCTTTTGTTGCCATATGGCAAATCCATGTAGGCATAGCCAAGATCCATTAATTCAGACACATAATGTCCTGCGCGGCAGAACAATAGAAACTTTGTTTGTTCCCTCCATTGATATGAAAGACTATGGGGGGAAAACTATAATTAAACTATGGAGATATCCAGCTAATTATGATCCATAAGCCCAAGGGGAAGGGGTTCTTACCCAGTAAATGCGACCCTTATATTGTTTGTACTTTAGTCCTATATGCTGAAGATGACAGATGTTCGGTCCTTTAATGAAGTTCCTTATACATTGGAAATATTTCTCTGTGGGCCTAGTTAAAGCCTTTCAGCATGACCTTCATGCCATCAAATTGAATTATGAGCGACTTCTAGCTTTGTCATTGTAAGAGCACATAAGGTATTTTATTACTGAATCAAGAAGGACGCCATGTTAATTAAATGCCAAATTTTCTTCGTTTCTGTCAAAAGTAAGCAAAAGTGTAGGTTAATCCAGTGAAGGGATACAGTGGTTGTGAGGACTCGTGTAAAAACAGCTAACTCAAGGGGCTGAGGGAATAAGTACATGGTAGCTATTTAAAAGTGAATTTGTTATTTAGCAACTTACTTGCTAACTACTTTCGTTAAAGATGAATTTTGAGTGGCCTAACCTATACACAGTGACAATTTGAAACAACAATGAATGGGCGAATAAAAGTGCAGACATTCACATCTTTTGTCTGACTATTTTCAAAATAATAGCAGTCCAATAAGTGCAAGTAATACCACATGTGCATGCAGAGTTTTATTTATCAATGAAACATCCTAAATAATTGAAATATTCCTTTGAAAATTTTGGCACTTTCACATAAATGTGGCCAATAACAATAATAATAATTAAATAAATTGCGTGATTGCATTCATATAGTTAAATTAAATCTCCATGGTAATATCTAGCCAGAAATACCACCATCCCTCTCACACAAACAGAGTATATACCATGGTTTAAAAGGTGGCAGTGAGTTCTTTTGTGCTTAAGGCCTCAGAAAATGGAAGGCAAGTACATGAACCATTCTGGTCTGATCAATATTCATTTATAGCAATCCGTACTTAACAAATCGATATGAATGGTTATGCTGATCTGATTTTGCAGGAAAATCATTACCCTATTTGATAAAAGCAAATTTCCCTTTTCCCTCACAGACAAAAAGGACCAAATTTGTAAGCTACAGTACATCAGAATGGACAAGTTAATTGTTTCCATAATTAAACAAAAAATAAATAACAACTGAGTTTCAAAATCTAGAGAACTAATGTAGTTGTAGTAATGCATTTTACAGTAAGCTAGTGCGATGTAGATAGATCAAGGCAAGTCTTTATTTTATTTATGCCAAATGCCTACTACAGATGCTAAATGCTCTTACACACATGGGTTACATCCTGCAAAACAAAAAACGTATCAAACACACACACACACACACACCACACACACACACACACACACACACACACACCAAAATAGCATGTGAAAACAAAAATGCAACCAACAGTCCCATCTGCAAAGACGGCAATTAAATACAAAAAAACAGAAATAAGAAAAAAAGCAGCCAAGTCGAATTAGCATTTTCCATGGCCATCTGGCATGGGTGCAGGCGAGAGAGAACAAAGACGAGTTGGAGTGAGAGGAGAGGCGAGTGTGCCATCGCATTGACCTGCAAATGAGGCTTTGTCACCAAATTAAAGCTCCCTGACCCCCGTGCTCCCCCTTTTTGCTGGCGTTTTTTTCAAGCCCGCGTGACGAATGGACGGCTGAGTTCACGTCTGTGCATTTCTATACTGCATTATGTTTTGACGTATTCGATCAGCAGGCCGTTACCTGCGTAGGGGAACAGGTTCATCTGAGTATGACGTACAACGTTTTACGCACAAACGTGAGCAGTCAACATAACTTTATCTACTTAATCATTATCGCCATCAGATTTCGATTTTCCATTGCATCCATCTATTATTTTCAGATAGATGGGAAATGTGATTTGAGAATTGGCTATGTATGCACTTCTCGTAATGCAGAAGGGTCAAAACCTTGCGAGAGCCTGGAACGCACCACGGTGTGCTATCAACACCTACAGAATGCCGAAATGACGCGTGTCAACCGGCTTACAGTATATTCTTTTTAACAGGACTCTACAACAGAATGACAGTGGGAGCGTGTGTGTTTGCATGCACCCAAAAGAGAGAATAGGGGATTTCTAGGCCTCCCCCTCCGAAACACCGCTTTTGGTGTTCCCCCACTCAATATTCATGCGTATGTGCAACAAAAGCCACAGCTCCATTCACGCCGCCACGCAGAAGACTGACTGACAGAGAACTCGTGGCAACCATTCACATCTTCTTTCTGTCTCTTCTTTTGCCCTGCGTGTTAGACTGACCGCGGTCGGGGGCCTGGATTACCTCCACCCCATTTTTTACATTTTGCTCACCCCACGCATCAAGCATGATCGGATTTTAGAGTTGCAGATTGAAACAGATCATTTACATACTCCCTCGACTTCCCGGAGCGAAAACTTAGAACTCAGACAGCTTTTGAAATGTTTATCCTAACGGCCTTACAAGCAAGCACGTTTGTAATCGAATGCATGCACCGAAGGCCAAACCTAAAAATGCCCCACAATTAACGTTGAACACAAAAATACCACCGATTGAATTGAGACAAAAGTTTAGCGCCAGCTACACTAACGATTTTTTGAAAGAGGATGAGGTCACTATTGGAATGTCACTGGTGACACTGCAAGGCGAAAGCCTGCTGGTCAAAGGCGTATGACAATGCGCTTTCCTTCCCGCCAAATTGAGGTTAAGAGTGCAAATATCGATCTGGAGCTACTTTGGTTCCACAGACCTGCGTACTTTCCAAGTCCTAACCAAAAAAAGAGAGGATATCTTAAGGTTAGTGGTATACAATGTAAGTTGTATTATTTAATGTAGGATATACAATGTAAGTTTTATTATTTAATGTAGGATACTTGTTTGAAGTAAAATTTAGCCTAGACAGCCCATTTCAACATAAAATGTTAAGGTTATTTTATCATTTAAAGTGACCTGCAAATGAATAATATAATTGTTTATGTCAAAATGACACACAGTTATTTGGTTGTTAGTATATTGTACTCTGGCTAAACGATTATCAGATTATCTCTCTTTCCACATGAACAGGTGCAAGTCAGTCTTTGAGTTTACATAAGAGCAGCTTTGAAGGAATTAAAAACAATAAAAACACTGAGAAGGCAGTAATTGCAGAGACAAACATTCTGAACCCTACCTCTACAACAAGCTAAATCTCTGAGCCTTGTGTACTGTTACTTGGACAGTCACATGTGTATGGAGTGGAAACAGTCTTTAGCTGGGCTCCATGTGGGTCAGGCCTTTGCCAGACCACCAGGGTTTGTGAATGGACTAAAAGAGAGCCACAGCACACAGCAAGTTTGCCTGGCTTTGTATGTCTGTAGGTCATCTTGGTGAAACTGAGCCCTCCTGGCCAGGTGAACTGATGCAGCATATGCTGGAATGGCAGTCTGTCAGTGTGTTGTAATCTGCTTAGGCCCATCTCGACCCCCTTGCCCTCGTTCCATGGGGAGACACACCCTTGACAAACTCTGCCCTCCTCCTTTTAAAAAGAGGAATCCGCATTAACAGATGTCTGTTTCGTCACTGGTGTTTATAGTCTATTAATAGACATATGGTGGATGTGAGGGAATGTGTGTGTCAGCTTACAACAAGTTTTCCTTGAGGAATGAATTCCTCAGATCATGTAGCAGAACGTCTGTACTGGTCATAGTGTAAAATATGACCACAACAAAACTGACATACAACATACTTCAATAAATAATATCATATTTACATGTTCTATTTATTTAATGCTCATTGCCTTCAAATATTCTATCCGAACAGTTGCCAACATAGACTGTGTGTGATTATGTAATATCAGTTGAGGAGATGGAGAGTTTGGTGCTTGAAAAACCATCTCTGACCATCACACTTTGCCCTCCTCCCTGACAGCGAATGTTCCACTCCCTTTCTCTCCAGCTTTGCACATTGTCTCTGTCCTTTTGTCTTTCCTCAAGCGAAACCTGTTTCCCTTCACATCCTGTGTTGCTGTGACGTTAGCATTCTGTTCAACTGATGCTGTTGCCTTTATCACTCCATCCATCCATCTCCCATCCTCACCCCCCCCCCCCCCTCATTCTTTTCTAGGCAGCTTTTTTTTCTTTTTCTTCTTCTTCTTTTTCTCCCTCAATCATTTTGGCCCATAAAACTACAGGAGGAGCGGGGCGACCAGGCTGGGTTTTCAGGGCTGGCTAACCCCCTATGGGTGCACTGACTCGCACTAATACTATTTGTGCCTGGGCTTTGCTGGCTGGAGGCGCTGAAAGAGGCGGCGGTGGCGTGCTTTAAGACGGCCAACAAAACGCCGCCATTCATCAGGGCCGTGCTGGCTCCGCCCCTCACAGCATGGCATTAAGGGGGCGTCACCTCCCCCCTTTTCTTTTTTTTTTTTGCTGCAAAGCCTCGATGAGCGGCGACTGGCAGCGCTCACCTTCACCTGCTGATCAGGCTCTCGTGTGCCGCCACCTTTGGGATGAGGCGGCCCACTCAGAGCACTGGTGGCCGAGCTAGTGTATGTGCCGTTCTCGTGATTTATTATTGTTTTTGTCAAGGACAACTCCCAGCCATTTTACCACACCAAGAAAGCTATGAGGTGACAAAATTCTTGAGGTCCCTCTGCTTCAAATTGCCTCAAAATCCTTGAGGCATTTTTGGAGCACACACAGTCACTCCAAAGCCATATTTGATGTTCCGTGATCGGAATTGGCCTCTGTGTTTCCTCTGCTGATGAGTGGTGATCCATGTGATGTGATTGATGTGATTTGATCACTCCTGAAGCCTGTCTCAGGACCATAAGAGCCTCATCAGAGGCCATCAATCCCAATCATGGGAATATGGCTGTGAGACATCATCATCATTTGACGTCTCAAGTGTCAGTGAATAGGGTTCAGGTGGGTACTCACCTCATTGTGGATGTGGCGGGGGGTAGGGTGGAGGAGGTAGTCCTTTGTCGTGATGAGTTGTTTACTTAAAACATCACATCACTGTGATGAGCTCTGATGCTCTTGGGCATGCTGGGAACCCAGTGAGGCTTGCTGTCGGTCTCTGGATGTGGATTTATCGAGAGCGGGCCGAGGTCAGCCGCGGGGCCATTAATCTTCACCTCTGCCTGCTCGGCTCTTCAGCTGGGGGCCAGTACGGGCACAAAGCTCGGGGGGCTGAGAGTCCTGTCAGCTCCTCCTAATTTGTAGCAGCGGCCGAGGGCCTGAATTCAGCCATGTTGGATGCTTGACCTGCGCCTTTCTTCCCAGGGATTTGAGACATTACTCCCACCACCCCACCCCTCCCCACCCCACCCAAACCTCAACCCTCGCCTTTTACCCAAACACAGGACACCACAAGTCACTGGGCTGTGGACACTTCAATTACACCAGCGTCAGTAAACAAACCAGGCAGAATAAGCCTGATGAATAGTTGGATTATTGGATATTATGCGAAGTTGACTGACAGAGTAAAATTACTTTGGCCTTTTTCATGAGGACAACCTAGAGAATAGTCCCAAGGAGTAAACAAAGTCGAAAGTCAAACCACTGCTTCATCTGTTGTTGCTTCCTTTGTACCTGACATGACACGTTGAAGAGGTGCGAACTGACGTGTTTGTACGTGGATGTGTGCGTGTGTCATGGCTGCCTCTGTGTTTGCACGCTAGGGGAGGGAGGATGGGTGTGAGAGGGGATGTTTGTTGTTTACACCTTGCAGTTGTCTGTATGATGCAGTAAGCAGAGGAAGCACTTGTGAATGTGCGTCCCCATACAGTACACACATAGACACAAACAAGCACACACACACAGAGACACACACACGCACGCACACACATAGACACACACAAGCACACACAGACACACACACACACACAGACACATAGGGACAGTGACACACATATACAGGAACACACACACATACACACACAAAGACACACACACACACAGACACACACTGGAACAGACAGGCAGGATGCAGGGCATCAGGCTTGCAGCTGAGTTCTCCGAGGGGAGCCACAGCTGGGCCAGAGTGTGTGGGTCTAACACGAGGGAAGGGAAATAATGACACGGCAAAGCCAGTCTGTCTCCCACCCACCCCGGCGCAGGATAGCACAGCACAGCCCCACCCTGCCCCCTAACCTCGGCCTTACAACAGATGCCTTGTCCCGTGAAGGCACCGTCAGCTGCACAAGAATGGGAAGAAATCTGTTGACAATGATCATGGGGGCTGGGGACAAAACCACTCTAGGACAAAAAAGAAAGAGTAAGGAGGGAGAGAGAGCGAACAAGGGAGGGAGAGAGAGAAGGGAGGGGGAAAGGGGGAGAGGGACATGCACAGTAAGTAAAATTAGCACCAGTAAGTAAAATTAAAGATCGTTGAATTCCGACCAAGATAGAATAACATAATATGTTACAATGGGAGCAAACGTGAATAGTTACGGTCTGCATACGTGGGAGTGTCACATAATGTCACATAATGTCAACTTATCAGTGATCTTCAGCATCTGCCTGTAAGGGTTCGACTTTGGTCTGCAGAGTCTGAGAGGGGATCAGACTACTGTGCTATAGTGAGGGCATGCTTCCTTGGCAACCAGCCTTCCTAAGACACCCTAAGTCATATATGTGTACGCACACACACACACACACACACACACAGAGACATTTCCTTAATGTTCTCAGGTCCTTGTCAGCTGTGCTCAGGCGCTGTACCATACCCAGATGGTCTGGCGCTGCGTAACTCACTTGTCTTTCATGAAGGCCTCTAAAGGAATGTATAAAAGGGGGATGGAAATCCCTGTGGACCTGGACAGCGGAGGAGAGAGAAGAGAGAGGAGAAGAGAGGAGAGGGGCACCATCTGCTCCTGCTCGCAAAGCCAGGCACCCCCTTTTCCTGTCCGTCCCTGAAAGTCCTCCCCCCATACATACATACATACATACATACCCTAACCCACCCCGGCTCCCAGGCCCTGTAGGGCCCCTGCATTCAGCTGCACACTCAGGCGTGCCGGGGTCTGTGGGAACCTTCCTACTGAGGTGCTGGTGGTGGTGGTGGTGTGTGTGTGTGTTTGTGTTTAGATATATGTGTTTGTGTGTGTGTGTGTGTGTGGTGATAGTGGTGATTGGGACCAGTTGCAACAGGTTCAACAGGTTTATATGTGCTTACATGTGTGTGTGTATGTGCATTAATGGGTGCATGTAGGATGAGTGTGTTTGTGAATGTGGATATATGCATGTGCCTAAACCTGTATGTGCCCCTGCATTTGACATGCATCTGTGTTTGTGGATGTGCCTAGCAAATAAAAGCCCATTTTCCCCATATATGTGCAGAAATAATGCTGCTTTTTTTTGCGGTTTTTGGCCAACACCTCCCCTCTCCTCCACCTAATTGCATGTAGGCTGCAGTGGAACACAATCTATAATATTTTACAGCGTTAGCTGGCTGACGAAGCAACCGTACCTCCCAGGGCCAGGAGTGTGGCGTGCGTGTGTGGGGCGTATGTGTGAGTTCGTGTGTGGTCCCTCTCTCTCCTCCTGCTCTCTCTATCCCTCTCTCTCTCTCTCTCTCTCTCTCTCTCTTCCCCACCCTCTCTCTCTCTCGGAGAGTTGTGTAAACAGAATCAGATGTAGCCTGAGTCTGGGAGATGAGGGCAGGGGCAGTGGTGGAGGTGAAGGTGGAGGTGGTTAGGGGAGTGCCCCTTGTTGCTCCCACCTGTGGCTGCCTGCGGCGGGCAGCGATGGGGCCCAGCGCCAGTCCGGTGGGAGCCTCTGTACCCCCCCCCCCCCTCACACACACCCACACAAACAGACACACACCACCCCCTTCTGACTCCTGCATGAGGTGCTGAGGGGGCCTCTTTGCTGAGCAGGACAGCACCAGCTGCTGAGAGGTATGATCACTAGAAAGAGATAGTGGAGAGAAAAAATGTAAACCTTTTTTTTCAACCATTTCCCCTCTTACTGTTAAATATTGTGTGTCACTCTGCTTGTATTCGTGTCCTCTTTTGAATGTGTTGTTATTGTTGCTATCGACAGTCACGATAATATAACTTAGCCTTGAATTGAACTGAGGAGAACGGAGAGATTTTCAATTTGAAGTTGAACAAAAAAATCCTTCACTAATGTTCCCAAATACCAGCCTTTGATATTAGAGGAGTTTGGATGGGGAGAGTGAGGGTTTGACGCCAGAGATCTAAAAGTGTTCATTGCCAGAGGGAGAGAGAACAAATAGAGATAGAGAGAGAGCAAAGCAAAGTTTACAGATTCATCAGTGTGGTGTAAGAGTAAACCTAAAAGTTACTATCAGGTGTGATCAACTCTGATACAAGAAGGCAAATAGACCAACCAGTGTACATACACACTAGCATACAAACAAGATATGTACACTCCTGCTGAGATTTAACAGACTAAACAAATGTAGCGTAAAGGCTGCCATAAATCTGCACAAAAGTATTCACAGACAATCACTTACAAAAAAGGCACCCCATAAAATGTAAATGGTTCCAGATTTATGAAAAATATTAATAATATATTTTCCATTTCCACCTGTCTAGTATAACAGGCAGAGCCTCGTCCCAGCTGGAGAATCAGTTGGATTGAGATGTCCTCATTTCTCTCAGCGAGCGAACAAAAAGCAAAGAAAAAAAAAAATCACCACAGGACTGGAAATATAATTCAGCTCTAAAATTGGAAAAGTGTGGTGAAAAACACTACGAGGGCCATAAATAGTTTTGCAGATATCTAAACAACATGTTACACAATACAGCCGGGTAGACGCAGCAATGGAAACTACAGCGCATTAATGCCGACGGCAGCTGCACATCTGCATTCAGAATCCACTTTGTGCCCAGGTCTTTGAATAAATACGCATTTAATTCATATGTGAGAAATAACTGCAACTGAATTTGTGGAGCAAGAAAACTGATCCAGGGGCAGTACTAAAAAGTGCAAAGGCCTTCATAAGAAATTACATTCTCTTCTAGTTTGTTTAACGTGTCTGATTGTATGATGTTAGCCATTTCATGTGTGACTTGGCCCGTGGACGGGAAGAGAAAGAGGACAAAAAAAACAAAAAACAGATGAGATGAGATGAGACTTTTTGAGAGTTCTATTTTGTTCTAGTCTGGTGTAACAGGGTGGAGTTTCTACATGCCAGATTCTGCTCATAACCATTTCATGTGTGATTTGATCAGATGATGTCGGCAGAACTGACAGCAGTTCTAGGGCCACTAACACCCACATGCAAACAGAGAGAGATGCTGTTACAGTAAAAGACCTTGCTGCTTACAACATTGCCACCTGGATGCTGTCTGTCTGTGTGTGTGTCTGTCTGTCTGTGTGTGTGTCTCTGTGTGTGTCTGTGTGTGTGTGTGTCTGTGTGTGTGTCTGTGTGTGCCTTCCATTCACTGCTCTACGGCTGCTTGGATGGATGGCGGCATTAGCCAAGCTCGCTCTGATATGGAGCAAGGAGAGAGAGAGAGAGACAGGAGAGAGAGAGACAGAGAGACAGGAGAGGGAGACAGGAGAGAGAGAGGGAGAGACAGGAGAGAGAGAGAGAGAGAGACAGGAGAGAGAGAGAGAGAGAGAGAGAGAGAGGGAGACAGGAGAGAGAGAGAGAGACAGGAGAGAGACAGAGAGAGGGAGACAGGAGAGAGAGAGGCCAAGCCTTTGTCTGGGCATGTTCCAAGTGTGCTTGCGTCTGCACTGCCCACAGCGCAGAGTCAGCAGCAGCGACGGCGAGAGAAAATGTGTGCAGCAAATGCCTCTGGTGCACTGAGGAGCAGACGTCTGAGGAGCAGGGACTGTTAGTTTGTGTCAGAGAGGTTATGTCTACAATCTGTGTATGTACAGTGTCTGTGTGTGTGTGTGTGTGTGTGTGTGTGTGTGTGCGTGTGAGAGAGAGAGAGCATGTACATATGAAGGAAATTGGAGAGAAAAGAAAAGTGTGTGTGTGTATTTGTGTGTGTATTTGTGTGTGTGTGTGTGTGTGACAATATGGAATGAGGTAAGGTTCAGGGGAAAATGACAGGGGAAGCACATTCTGTCGGGGAGAGTACGCCCCCAAGTGCCAGATCTGTGCAGTGGTGGAGAGAGAGGGGGGGGGGGGGAGAAGACGAGAAACGGCCAGGCACGGCCTTCTGGTCTTGGGTGACCCGCTGAAGCTCCCACCCCTCTCAGAGCCATTAAAGGATGCACTATGTGTAGAGCTGCACCTCCTCAAGCAGTGCCCCCTTCCTCTTTCGCCGACCAGAGAGATCTCATCTAAGACTCTTTCCGCTTAGCCTTGTGGCTGACGTAACAGATGTTGACACTTTACCATCATGGCAGTAAGTTTAAACTTGCTCCCTCGCTCAAAGCAGCATTTTTTGCAGATGTAGGGCCTGCTTTAGAAACAACCTGAGAAAACACACATGGGAAAATCCAGGGAAGCTTTTTTTACTGTTTAAAGAGAGAAGCAGGTCAGGGGAATAAAAGATGCCCATAAAAAAACAAAAAAAAAAAAACAAGAAAGCGAGAGCAGCTCTTAATCAGAGCGATTTGGTGCATGGTAATGTGGCAAATGTACACAAGCTATTCCGAGCAGATTGTCGGCCGAGATACGGAGCATTTCCTTTTGTTATGAAAACAAAGTTCCGTATCAGATGCGATTTGCCCCCCGCCGGCCGCTTCTACGCAGCCACGGATGCTTTTCATGACGCCTCAGCTCTGCGTTCGGTCATCAAGGGGTGATGATCACAGAGACCCTTATCAAACAGCTCCACACACACACACACACACACACACACACAAAAAGCCTCCATGAAGCTGAAAAGCCCCAAAACTTCAAACAGGCAGAACAAACGCAGCTAGAAGCCTCTGGGGGCCATTAGAGCAAGACTCGGCTGTCGCACGTTATCTAGCCCCGACTATTTTGGGATGTTGTTCAGCGAGGGCCCACAATAGTGTTACACAGCAGAACAGACCGCTGCGCTATCTCCCCATTGTGGAAGGCCTCTGCATAGAGATCTTTGCTTATCTCACTCCTGTGCTGAAAAAGCCAACACATTTCAGCACTGTCTGGTGCCAGCGCCTCTCCAACCCCCAACCCCCAGCCCCCACCCCTCTCCTGGCTTCAAATGCAGCTCCAAGCACAGAAAACTCAATTAGCACTAGCCCTCTATCCACCCACAGCACATGTGTGATTCCATCCTGGCTCTGTCACTGTCAGATATGGTTTTTCAATTAGTTTCCCCCTCTCTGTTCTGTCACACTGAACTCTATGTGAAGTTCAGACATCACCCGTGTCTGATGAGACTTATTAAGTCTTAATACGTTTTAAGCTTTATTAAGTTGTGTGTTTTTTAAACGTCTCTTTTTCCAAATTTGTGCAGGGGCGAGATATGGGCTATATAAACTCCACAACTGGCTTAGTTTGTGGTGACTCTCATGAAAAATGACTGGCAGTGGAACATGGCTGCTACCACTTCTGTGGGAAACTGCATGTATAAATGTGTGTCTGTGAGTGTGCTTGCACATGTGTGTGTGTGTGTGTCATGTGTGTGTGTGCGTGCGCATGGGGGGTATGTCTACGTAGGGATTTAAATATATGTAGGTTTGCTTACGCAGGCATTTAAATACCCGGACATATGTCAGTGTGTGTGTGTGTGTGTGTCATGTGTGTGTGTGTGTGTGTGTGTGTGTGTGTGTCATGTGTGTGTGTGCGTGCGCATGGGGGGTTTGTCTACGTAGGCATTTTACATGTATGTAGGTTTGCCTACATAGGCATTTAAATACCGACATATGTCAATGTGTGTGTGTGTGTGTGTGTGTGAAAGATAGGGAGAATGTGTGTGTTTACATGAATGTATTTTAGAGGTGTTGCTCCCAGATCACTCCAGCCAGAATCATCCATGTCTGAAGAACAAGTGCCTGCCGTTGTCCAGGAGCTGCTCTCAACTCAGGCCCCCTCAGTTTGGGGCCACAGAGGCCTGCCTGTGCTCTCTGGGGCTTCTGAAGAGGGCCCCCTGCACACAAATAACACACACACTCACTCACACACATACACAGACACACATACAGACACACACAAACACACACACACACCAGAGGCCGGTGCTCTCCAGGGCCTTTGAGGAGGCACATACACACACACACACACACACCAGAGGTCTGTGCTGTGCATGGCATGGCACGGTGTGGTTGTGGATGAATCAGATGTGCTCACTGACTCCAGACCTCCCGCATCCCCATCTGGCACCTGAGTCCACACACAATGCCGGCCTTTATGTGTGTCTGCCACACACACGCATGTACACACACATAGACACACACACACGCACATATGTAAACATATGAATAAGCACTCATGCTCTGTCTGGGAAACATACACTGCCACACATGGGGAGGCTGTGGCTTCATTATGACTTCAGACGAGCAGCTTGGCGTGTTGGGTGAGCTGTTATGGATGCCTCCATGGGGTGGTGGAACTGACTCACAGACGACTCAAATCCCCGACAACAATAGTCTTCAGAGGGAAAGAAAAGAAGGCAAGGTCAGTCCTGACTGTAAATCTTTGGGCGTATTAAAATAGGTGTAGACCTACTCATTGTGAGATAATGCTGATGTCCATAACTTGACACTAGTGTCTTGTGGGATTTGTTTCAGACATGATTCTGTGAACTAGTATGATGGCGAGTATTTTGTGAATTTTATAACTCTGCTTCAACACACTTTGGGGAAAGAAATGGAATTGAGAGTACTTCAAATAGGTAGGTTTAAATTTGCCTTTTAACCTATTTGCAGTACTCCTAGTTCCATTTCTTGCCTGGGTAAGTTAAACTGGATGTACTGGTAAACCTGGTAGTAGAGGATCCTGGCTCATTCTCTTAATGAAACAAAGCGAGAGGGCTGCTCTATTAGAAAGTTTACTATTCCCTTTCATTTAACTGAAACCCAGGTCATTCCTTTACCACCTACAGTACTAAGAACACCCCCTTGAAGCACAAAACAAACAAACAACAAAGATTTAAACAAGCAGGCTTGTGTCTGGGGTAGGAGGACTGACAAGCCCTTTTGTGCTGGTTTCACGTGTCATATGCATTTATATTTCTTCTAACGTGATAAATTATTGATCTCATATTCAGCATAGGTGTGGTCATTGTGCAGCCATTTTCCAAAGCCATCGTCAATCATCATGATAACTAAGAAACTTATGCAGGTTACTCAACACAATCACATTCACATCACAGTCAGCCTTATGGGAACAATACAAAGGAGCATGAGCTATAAAAGTGGCCAGTCCAAACAATGGGCCTTATTATTCTAACACATAAAGTAGGAGGGAAGTCTGCGCTACTAACACAGAAAGTAAAGCTGAAGAGATTGTTTCACTCAAAGTATCTGGCTCTTTGAGAAACACTGAAAAACACTGATAATCACCACAGGTTATCATAACTGATAACCTTTGCTGTGGGACTGCAAGCTCTCAAACATTTCCTCAAAGAAATCAAGAAAGCTGTGCGTGTCATTGTAAGTCTCTTTCCGAACAACAAAGTGCTTGGTTTCAGTGATATCCTTCAATCTCATTCAGAAGTGTACGAACCTTGACTGCACCTACAGGGATGCCAAAACCCACCAAATGTGATTTCTACACCATTTGTACAAATTAGTAACTGGTAATAAATGGGCAATTAGGCTGTGACACAGACCTTGGTGAGCCATGCACAACTTGTTTGTCCCACCATGGACGGGAGTTGGGAGCGCTGTGAGCTCACAAGCTGACTTGGGGAAGTGCAGCTGTGACACACACACGCACACATATACACACATATACACTGCACACACACACACACACACACACACACACACATACACTTATACACATACAACTACAGAGATAGAGGGATAGAGAAAAGAGTGAAAGAGAGAGAGAGAGAGCATTCTGGCCCTCTGCCCTCCCTCCCTAAGCCACCATTTATCATCACCAGTGAAGGAAAAAAAAGAGAAGGAGTCTCTTGGAACATTTCCAGTGCAAACATCGATATCCAGCCTCCCCCATCTCTCTCTCTCTCTCTCTCTCTCTCTCTCTCTCTCTCGCCCTCTCTCTGTCTCTCCCTCTCTCTCTCTCTCTCCGCGCGCCCTCTCTCTCTCTCTCTCTCTCTCTCTCTCTATCTCTCTCTCTCGCCCTCTCTCCCTCTCTGTCTCTCCCTCTCTCTCTCTCTGTTCCTCCACCTCTCTCTCGCTTGCTCTACTGTTCCTCTGGCTCAATTCCACTGTCAGCCGCACAAACACACACTCACTCACTCCCTTACTCTAGTTCACGCACATAAACACACACACACCACACACACACACACACCACACAAAAATGCACATTTGTGCAACAACAAGTTCTATATAAATCTTTATGTATGCACATACACTCCTCCTGGGATTACATACGAGCACTAATCTTGTGTTATGTATACACTTACCAAACATGCATTCACCTTTCTCTTCAGAATTACACTGCAAGGAAATATGCAAACATGCACAATTTCTTGTATGTGTTTGCAAATGCACAAAATTACTCGCATTCACTCATTCATTCTCTCACACACACATACACACACACCCCCACACACACAGAGACATGCCGACACACACACACAGTCTCTCTGTCTACAGCATACATTCATGTCCAAACATTCTTTTTCAGTGTTTGTGTAAGCTGGGGGAAGGGACTACGGGGGGGGGGGGGGGGGGTGGATTGTTACTCATCCAGGACTGCTTCAGGTCTTACAGTGAGTAAGTGTGTGTGTGTGTGTGTGTGTGTGTGTGTGTGTGTGTTGGTGATTACTGTGGCGTGTGTACAGCTGCAATCAGGTCCAAGGCTGAGGACCAGGTCAAGGTAAGACAAACCCCCGCACTGGCAGAGACGAACTGCGCACTGTTGAAACCCTACCAGACAGGAAAACACTCCCACTATCTCAGCAGGCAGACAGACAGACAGACAGATACACAGACAGACAGACAGATAAACAGACAGACAGATGTGGCAGCATGGTGACAGAGCAAGAGGAGCATAGAGGGGAATTTGATGAAGGGTTGCAGTCACACTCTCAGACGCTGAGAGAGGAAAAAGGAAGGCTAGTGGTGATCTTTTCTCTCTTTCTACTCTATTTCTCTCTTCCTCTCTTTCTTTCTCTTTCCTCTCTCACTCTCTCGCTTACACACTCACACTCACACACACACACACACATTCTCTCACTTTCTTTCTCTCCTGGTTGGCAACACTTAGACAACCGTTTGCAGGTTGTAAATGACACGCAATAAATGCCATGTAAACACATCTGTTCACGCTGTGTTACAAGACAATAAAGGGTTAAACTATGGCCATAAAGCACCGGGCAATTATATGCCCAGTGAATGAAGGGGGGGCAGAGGATAAGGGTGGATTATCAGATCAATGTATAACACACACACACACACACACACACACACACGCACACACAC
>PYXC01000946.1:3017500-3022500 GCA_015244755.2 Tenualosa ilisha
CACAAGCCCTCATAGGCCCTCCTTATCTGGACTCTGCCGGACTAGCATTCAGCGTAGATTAGCCCTCATAGGCCCTCTCTCTGCCGGTCTCTGCTGGACTAGCATTCAGCGTAGATTAGCCCTCATAGGCCCTCCTTATCTGGACTCTGCCGGACTAGCATTCAGCGTAGATTAGCCCTCATAGGCCCTCCTTATCTGGACTCTGCCGGACTAGCATTCAGCGTAGATTAGCCCTCATAGGCCCTCCTTATCTGGACTCTGCTGGACTAGCATTCAGCATAGATTAGCCCTCATAGGCCCTCCTTATCTGGACTCTGCCGGACTAGCATTCAGCGTAGATTAGCCCTCATAGGCCCTCCTTATCTGGACTCTGCCGGACTAGCATTCAGCGTAGATTAGCCCTCATAGGCCCTCCTTATCTGGACTCTGCCGGACTAGCATTCAGCGTAGATTAGCCCTCATAGGCCCTCCTTATCTGGACTCTGCCGGACTAGCATTCAGCGTAGATTAGCAGGCCCTACTAGGGGACTTACACAGTAATGTGAGTGTTGAAATGGACTGTCTTAGAGCGGTAGCAATGCCAACACATACATGAATCATCTTGTTTTCAAGAGAAGAGAAAAACACCACACACACACACACACACACACACACACACACACACACTCACACATTCACTTCTTGTTACTCATACCCATAACTTTTGGATGTCTAACAGTATTACATTTGCACATTTGGTGTAAATTTGTTTTGCAGCAGAAAATGAATACCGCCCACAGAAACACATAACACATAACATACACTTACTCAGAACAATGGTAAAATGGGTGGTAAAACAAACAATGAATAAAGAAAGAAATATATGAACTAGAAAAACACTCAGTGAGCACAGACCTTTGCCAAGGCAATATGGGGTCATGACACAATACAAATTCCAGATGGTGGTCCGGATCACCACCAAAATTTAATCATCTTTTCTTTGTCCTAATACCCAGGTTGTCCAAAATTTCCATGCAAATCCATTAGGTCCTTTTTGAGTTATTCTGTACACAAACAGACAAACAAACAAACAAACAAACAAACAAGCAAACAAACGCCGGGAAAAACAGAAGTATGCAATGAATTAGTCATGTATAAACTACATGATGGGTGTAGCTTTTATGCATGGGCAATTGTAGGTGGATGTGGATGTGGATGTGGATGTGGATGTGGGTGTCCTCACCTTTGTTGTCTTCTTGAGATAAGAATTTAAGCCCCTCACAGTAGTACATCACATGAATCTACAAATACAATGACAATACAAAATTATAAAAATGGATAAAAGATCCATATTATAGTTTGCCACATAATACCTTTATCAGAGTGTACAAACAGAAACAGGTGTTGAGAATTAAATGACTAAAAATAACAATGCAACATTATTTTTCCACCACAACTGACACAGACAGTTTTAAATAAAGTCCATGCAATCCTGAGCGTTAGCACAGTAAATTCTACAGGCACTAGTCCTCTGACACAGGTACAGAAAATCCCACTTCTAGAGAGGATGAGCAGAGTAGTTTTAAACAGCTCAACGAGCAGACGAGAGTGAGTGATGTGTGCGTGTGTGTGTGTGTCTGTGTGTGTGTGTGGGGGGGTGGGGGGGGGGCTATTCACTTTCTTCCTAAATGAGGCCTATTGCCATCAGAGGTTCCAAAATAAACACAGACACCACAAGCCATTAGGGAAGACATCAGCACATCCAAAAAGCCTCGTCTTGATTATCAAAGCTCTCTCCAACAACGATAAGTCATGACAAGTTCTCATAAAGACTTTAAGTAAGCCCTTAGGAACGTGTTAAACCATCAGGGCTATCTGTACTGCCATCACTATCAGATGGGGGCCTCTCACAACTTTTGTGGAATGATTTCATCTTGGGTAGAAAGGTTCCAATACAAGCCACCTCTCTAGCACATCACCCTGTGTGCCGTACACAATACTATTGGTAGATCATTGCAGAAGTTAACTTAGTAATACTCTCGTCTGTGTTGCAAAACATCTAGCATAAAATCTCTCAAACACTATATTACTTAAAAATGTCATTACAGTAAGTAAGTACCAAAGGATGCATATTCCAAATTATGTCCATTGATCAGAAATGTTTCAGATCATCTTTCAGATCACATCCATTGATTGGTCTTTGTGTTGCAGAGGGAGGCTTCTGTTTCTAAGAGAACTGGAAGTAGAGGAAGGGAAAGTAAGATGTGAGTGCCCATGTGAAAAGGCTCTTGGAGCCCCGTCAACACAATGTTGTCATAGCTCACCCAGTAAACTGGCACTATCTTCTGTGTGTGTTTTCCTTCAGATTTGCCTGCGATTGGATCGGTCACTGAAGGAGGCCCTTGTGTCTGCCGCTCCACTCACAGTCTTTTGAAAGCCCTTGGCATGGTCTCAAAGCCCAACTTTAAAAGCACTTTATTACTACAAAAACAAACACAGGAGGGCAAGTTCCCCTAAAAGAACTCCTATTGCATTTTCACTGTTTGTCTTACGCCAGTGACACAGGAATAAGCTGGTGCACAATTGAGCCTCCACACCCCTCCCTGACACACACACACACACACGCGCGCGCGCGCACACACACACACGTACACGCGTGCACACACACACACACACACACACACACACACACACGCACATACACACACACGCATACACACGCACATACACACACACACATACACACACACACACACACACACACACACACACACACACACACACGCACACACTCATATCTTACCACAGTTGTGGCAGTTAAGGAAAGGGAAAAGAGTAAGAAAACATGGCTGAGCCACTTAAACAATACCTGAGTGCACAATGCACACTGAGATTTTGTGATTTCAGCCCAAAAGTACTTCCTCTTAGGAGTAAGGGTTGCCCATTGTGTCAGTGTGTGTGTGTGTGTGTGTGTGAGAGAGAGAGAGTCTTGCGTGGGAGAGAGGGAGAGTGAGGGGCGAGAAGTGAGAAGAGCACCCTTGTTCAGACCATCAGGAACAACTATTGTGTCAGTGTGTGTGTGTGTGTGTGTGTGTGTGTGTGTGTGTGTGTGTGTGTGTGTGTGTGAGAGAGAGAGAGTCTTGCGTGGGAGAGAGGGAGAGTGAGGGGCGAGAAGTGAGAAGAGCACCCTTGTTCAGACCATCAGGAACAACTAAACTGTTAATGTGCAAAGTCAACACACTTTGGTGTATTTGGCCTCAGCAGTGACAATGAAAACACAAGTTACACTGCTGTTTGGCTGCAGACGGACTCTGGTTTAAAATACCTGACCATGGCCATGCACAACAAGCCAAGAAACCAGCATGAGAGTCTACACACAGCATAAGCATGGTGGGAACAGAGTTGATTTTCATGAGCAGGCAACATCAGTGCAAAGATCTGTGGGGGATTTTATAACGGCTTGTGTACTGTGCTGATGAGAGAAAAGAATGAATATGTTTGTTTTGTATCTTAGATTTATTCAGTGACGAAAGAGTATTGTCCCAAGCAAGTTTATCACGTATACTATGTATATTTTGTACAATAATAAATAACACTTATTGTGTATCATGTAGTTTATCACGTATAGCATGTGCTGTAGACGGTGTTTCCATTTACATGTTACATTTACGCATTTAGCAGACGCTTTTATCCAAAGTGTTTTAGATTTTGTCAACTGTCAGTTGTTCAGGGCCAGTCTCCCCAAGAGCAGCTTAGGGTTAAGTGCCTCCCTCAGGGGCACAATGGTGGCAGCTGGGATAAGAACCCACAACTTTTCCGGCTACTTGCACGTTAGCCAGGTTCCTTAACTGCTACGCTACCACCACCCATGTTTCATGTATTGATATCTGCCGATGCCACAGAATATGCAATTAATAATATTCTTAATATTATAATAATATAATTAATTAATAGTCTTGTATAAACTACATGATGGGTGTAGTTTTTATGCATGGGCAATTGTTTGTGGATGTGGATGTGGGTGTGGATGTGGGTGTGGGTGTGGGTGTCCTCACCCTATCAATTGGTATGTGTTGACTCCACGGTGGGCAGGTGCTTTCTGCTTCAACCAATCGTTTGGTCGTGACGTTTGTTACGCACTGGAACGCACCATTTGAATTCAACGTTATTGCTTTCAGCCCTCTCTCTATTCACTGATCCGTCTGGTCCGTCCCAGCTCAGAGGCGGAGCAAACCGAAGCCTACACCTGGCTCCCTGACGCAGCGGTGGAGCTAAAAGACACTGAGCAAAGCACTAGGCAGTGCTAGCCTGGCTACCTCATAGTAGTAAACAACATGAATCTACAAATACAATGACAATGACAATACGAAATTACAAAAATGGGATAACAGATCTCTATTATAATTTACCACATAATATGAGAGTGTACAAACAGAAATAGATGTTGATCATCAAATGATTAAAAATAACCATGCAACATCATTTTTCCACCACAACTGACGTAGACAATTTTAAATTAAATCCGCACACATTCTAAGTATGGTGGGAACAGACCTCATTTTTATGGCTAGGTAACATATAAAGATCATAGGTAGGTAACATATAAAGATCATAGGTAGGTAACATATAAAGTAATGTAAAGATCTGTGTAGAATTTTGTCTGCATTATGTACTGTACTGATGAGAGAAAAGAATGGAAATGTCTACTTTACATTTTTTTGAATGAATCTTTTTGAATTATTCAGTGAGGAAAGAGTATTGTCCAAAGCAAGTGTATCAGGCACATCATGGATATCACAGAAACTAAGAAGAGTGACATATTGTTGATTTGACTACACACACACACACACACACACACACACAAAAGATAGAGATACCAGAAGAGAGAGAGAGAGTAAGAGAGAGAGTAAGAGAAAGGTAGAGGGGGGAGGGAAGAAAGACAGAACATGACAGAGCCAGATAGAGTCCAACTTCTAGATCAGTTGACCAGGCAGCAGTTACCATCAGACGGCAGAGAAACT
>PYXC01000946.1:3030000-3032500 GCA_015244755.2 Tenualosa ilisha
ATGCCAAAACAGATTGTTCTCAATATAATGCATCATATGAACTATTGTAGCATCAATTAACCTTTCCAAGAGATACTAATTTGACAATGACAGATGACATGACAGATGACATATGGCAATACTGGAGAGAAGGGTGAAGAGAGAAACAGCACCTGTGTGTGTGTGTGTGTGTGTGTGCGTGTGTGTTCTGTGTGTGTGTGTGTGTGTGTGGGTTTGAAAGAGGTAAAAGAGTGTTGATTGTGTGACTGTGTGTGTGTGTGTGTGTGTGTGTAGCATCCTATAGAGCACCTGCACCTGTTGTTTCCCACATGCATACTGTAACACCACATCACATCACTGACAATGCCAGCACACCACACCTGCGGTGGACCTGTGCCATGGTGGAACGCCACACATGTCAGACACTCTGAGTTTCACACACACACCCAACAATGACACACAGCCACCGCGTGAGAGAGTCATCGGAGTCAACCGTATGTGTTTACCTTGCAAGACAAACCAGATTAAATTACAACACCCCCCCACACACACACACACATACACACACACACACACACACACACACACACACACACTACCCCACCCCAGGCCGTGCTTTGAGAGCCAGGTAAACAGCAGATCACATTGCCCAGGAAGACAATGGAGCGGATGGTGTGGCGTCTGCATGGTCGTCCGCCACATGACATGGACTCTGTCCGCTCATCCATCGGCTTTTCGACCGCCATTCAGCGGATTCAGTCCCTATTGTGTGATCCCATAAATCAAAGTGTTCATAGTGTCACAGCTCGGGTCACATTACCATGTCAGATTCTGGCCAACAAAATGTTTTTTACACCATAATACAACTAAATGTACGCTCATCCAAAAAGTTCAAAACAGGTGCTGGGTTGGAATAAGTAAAGACCTGCACACCATCTACTTTGCTCTCAAACTGTGTTTATGCACTGTTCAGTATTTTGACCTGTGTCATTGTGAACCAAACATAACAATTCTATTCTATGCTTATTCATATATGGAAATGTATTTTAACAAAAAAAAAGACCATTTCTTTTAAAATCACTAACACAGAAATTCAGTTCAATTCAATTCAATTCACTTTTATTTATACAGCGCCTTTTACAATAGTATTGTCTTGTGGCGCAGAAAGAGCACCCAAGAGCAACAGGGGCAAGCAAAAACTCCCTAATGTTTAGTTAGTCTAGGAAGAAACCTTGGGCAGATCCACAACTCAAAGGGCTAACCCAATTGCCAGGGGTGATGCAGGAAAATTACAATCAGTAGTAACCATGACAGACTACAAGTTGCCTATGGTTTTAGCTAAGGTTCATAATAGTTCCAGAGTATTAGAAAGAACCAAAGGCTGATGTTGCAAGATGATACCAAATCAATATGTGGATGTTGCATCACTATCTTGAGCGCATAGGGTGTGTTGACACGAAGGTTTACATGTGTGTGATTCATGTCTCTTAAGAAGCAAGACTCATCTGAATAAAACCCAGGGTGTGACACAAATGAGCTGTTGATATTATTTACTTAACTTAAATGCATTTTGAATCAGGGTCATTATACAAATCATTCTTTGTTTTGCAGCCATGCCAAGCTAGCAAAGGCCGCAGAGAAGAGAAGAGAGAGTGAGAGAAGAGAGAGTGAGAGAAGTAGGGAGGGATGAAAGAAGGGAGAACACAAACTAGTCAGTGTAGTACAGTGTGCGTGTGTGTGTGTTTGTGTGTGTGGGAGGGAGGGGGTGAGGGTGGAGGGGTGGGGCAGGGGTAAGGAGAGCGCGTGCTGGGTGACAGGGCGTCTCTCCGGGGGAACTCAGCCGTGGGGAACTCAGCAATGCTGGCACCAATTTAGATGGGGCTGAGGGGTGTGGGAGAGGGAGGAGGAGGAGGAGGAGGGGGGCACTTTATGAGGAGCCACGGTAGGTTACTTCACGTACTTTAGAGGAGGTACGACTAAGACCTGTCAATCAAGTGCGCCGCCGCACTGCTCCGACAGGTTTGCCAGGGGAAAAACACCCCGGCCGCATTTACGCTGAACTCCATAACCTCCTGCTTAACAAGACCTCTGGAAATCAGAGCAAAACGATTAGCACTGATGTGTCACCACATGTGTGTGCTCTGCAGTGGGTACGCCACAACACCACTGCATACATACACGTGCACTGAGAATACTAGCTGATAGTTTTTTCTTCTCACAAGAGCGTAGAAAGTACCAAACCAGAGAACAGGAAACAAACTAAATACCAAACTAGCAAATAGGGCAGGAAAGAAGGAAAGAGAAAATCAAACAGGAGACATAACAGAAATGAGGCGAGAAATGAAATGAACAGCAGGTTAAAGAGGGATGGGGTTGAACTATGCAATGCAATGCAATGCAGCCTCCCCAGCTCCCCGAGTTCCCCAACCTCTCTCTCACACTCTCACACTCACTCTCACTCTCACTCTCACTCTCTCTCTCTCTCTCTCTCTCTCTCTCTCTCACACTCACTCTCACTCTC
>PYXC01000946.1:3037500-3045000 GCA_015244755.2 Tenualosa ilisha
AGAGAGACAGAGAATAAGAGACAGAGAGAAAGAAAAGAGAAAAGGATAAAGAGAGAGGCAGAGGGAAAGAGAGAAATAGAGAGAGAGAGAAAGAGAGAGAGAGACAGAGAGAGAAAGAAAGAGAGAGAGAAATGGAGAGAGAAAGAGACAGGGGGACAGAGAGAGAAAGAAAGAGAGAGAGAAATGGAGAGAGAGGAGACAGGGGGACAGAGAGAGAAAGAAAGAAAGAGACGGAGCTGCAGATCTGGAGCCCTGCTGCTCTGACTATGATTCGGCTCTGCTCTCTCTATCCCTTCCTCACTGGGCTCCCTGAGTGCCAAGTACATCAGTGTGCTCTCCACAGCCGAGATATGGTGTGATTCTTGGAAGAGACGCTTGCTGTGGGAGGGTTCAGTGGCAGGGCAGATAGAAGGAAGAGAGCGCAAAAGAGAAGAAGAAGAACAAGAAAGAACAAGAAGAAGAAGAGGAGAAAGAAGAAGAAGAGGAGGAAGAAGAAGAAGAGGCATAAGAGGAAGAGAAAGAAGTAGAATAACGCGCAGAGTTTAGTGTGACATAAAAGATCATAAATGGACATGTGAATGCAGGTTGGGTGGAATCAGTAGGCAATCTGACAGTCTAGACAAGATCTAGACATTTAGCAGCCAGGGATTGTCTAACAGGCATTTAGGAGCTGTTGCACCGGTGTTGGATCCTTTGCAACCCACAGCCAGATTTGATGATTTAGTGAGGTTTCTCGGACTGGTATTTCTGAGGCTTACTCTTGGGGTTTGTCACTTAACCACAGGACAGCTTCATCAAACTTGCCACATCTTCCCCGCCCGCCTCTCTCAGGACAAGGAAGAAAAAAGAAAAAAACGAAATCAGTCACAGTTCATTTCAACTCAACACAACACAGGCAATACCATTCCTAGTGAGGTGACAGGCTTTGGCAGAAGCTGTGTACACAAACTTGAGTGAGCCCAGTGGCAGACACCATTAAGGCGCCATTAGCATTGCTAATTTTCAGCATTGCTAATGCTTAGCAAGGTGAGGCCACACATGAGGAGGGAAATGAATACTGCTGCGGCAGAAGTGGAAAACATTCCAGTGGCTTTTAATCTAGAAGATGCACGTGTGTGTGTGTGTGTGTGTGTGTGTGTGTGTGTGTGTGTGTGTGTGTGTGTGTGTGTGTGTGTGTGTGTGTGCATGTTAGTGTGTGTGTGTGTGTTGTGTGTTCACGTTAGTGTGTGTGTGTGTTTTCGTTAGTCTAAGTGTGTGTGTGTGTGTGTGTCCGTTAGTCTGAATGTGTTTGTGTATGTTTGTGTGTGTCTGCATGCGTGTTTCACTCACTGTGATGTTCATGACAAAGAGGGATAGAGGGATACGTTTCTCACAGGATGTTTGCAGAAAATCCTCAAAGGATGGCGTAATTGCTTTTGTTTGTAATTGACACAATAACAGGTTAGACAAACTGTGTTTTTGAAAGAGGATAGCGCCAAACCAAATTAGAGAGGTTTTTTATATCTCAGGAGTAAACAATAAATCAGTGTGGGTCAATTTCCTCATTGAATGTTGGAACTGACTAAAAGATTTTCAAAGAGGACTCCCAGCTTCCTGCACACACCCCTCCCTTAATGATCTGGCATCAGTTTACACTCGTTGCTTATGGGACATCAATTTTAGTGGAGGATCCCCCACCCCCTCTGCCCTATCCCCTCCCCATCCCCCAGTGGTGATCATGTTTCAGCCGCAAGAGGGGAGGCGAAAGGCAGCCTGAAGGGCAGGACAAGCCACGAGGAGACCTTGGCAGTGAAGAACAAGCAAGGCATTTTGCTCATAATTCATTATCGGCCCGCGTGCTGCTGCCACCGTGATGAGCACCTCCATGGAGACTCCCTGCTGCGGCAACGCAGGGGAGCACAGGGCCACACAGGGGAGCACAGGGCCACACAGGGCCACACAGGGCCACACAGGGCCACACAGGGCCACACAGGGGAGCACAGGGCCACACAGGGCCACACAGGGCCACACAGGGCCACACGTCAGCCAGAGTAAATATGAGATAGAGCAGGAGTCAAAACATAACAGCCCCAGAGCACGCTGACCCTCAGAGAGAAAGAGAGAGAGAGAGAGAAAGAGGGGAAAGAGAGATAAAGAAGAGAGTGATGGAAGAGAGAGAGAGAGAGAGATGAGAGAGAAGGAGAGAAAGAGATGGGAGAGAGAGAGAAAAAAAAGGGGAAAGAGAGAAAGAAAGTGATGGGAGAGAGGGAGAGAGAGAGATGAGAGAGAGGGAGAGAAAGAGATGAGAGAGTAGGAGAGAGAGAGATGGGAGAGAGTGAGAGAATGGGAGAGGGGGAGAGAGAGAGAGATGAGAGAGAGGGAGAGAGAGAGATGGGAGAGAGAGAATGAGAGGGGGAGAGAGAAAGAGCTGTGCAAAAGAGAAAAGGAGGATGATGAGAGAGGAGATAGAAGAGAAAAGGAAGGAAAAGTAAGAGAGAGAAAGAAAAAAGAGATGACAGAGAGAGAACAAGGAAGCTAACTGAAGGAAAGAGAGGCAAGGTCAACATTTGGCGCAGAGAGGAGGTGATGATAGACTAGAAAGAAAGACTTGGAGACACATGCACACACACACACACACACACGCACACACAAAACAACACACAACACAACACACACAACACAGAGAGAGAGAGGGGGGGGGGAGAGAGAGAGAGAGAGAGAGAGAACACATACAGAACATTCAAACATACACTAAGATAGTAAAAGTTTTAAATGGCCACATACACAGAGAGACACCGTTTGTCAGAAGCACAATGACTCATGTCCTACCAGTCATAAACATACACACACACACACACACACACACACACACACACACACACACACACACACACATACACACACATAGGGACACCTGCATGCATTCACACACTTAGACACAAGAAACTCAAGCTCTGTTTGACAAGCTTACGTAACTTGGGTAAGAGCTGCCATGTTTTGCTCAGGCTCCTGCAGTCTCAGATCCTTCAGATCAAGGCAGCATGGCAGCCACGCAAACATTCACACCTGGCTGTGAAGAGCAAAAGTTAATCTAAAAGGTGGGGGTCCACTTGCTACCCAGGGTTAGTGAAAGGGGATGAGAGACGCTGGAACACAGTAAGAGAGAGAGAGAGAGAGAAAGGGAATAGAGAGAAAGAAAGAGAGAACAGAAGAAAGAGAAAGGGGATAGAGAAGAGAAAAGAGAGAGAAGAGAGAGAATCAGGTAGAGAGAGAGAGAGAGAAAGGGATGGGGGGAGGAGAGAGAGAGAAATCAGCATAAAGAGTAAAGAGAAAGAAGAAGAGAGAGAGAGAGAGAGAGAAGGGGGATAGAGAGTGGGGGTGGGGACGAGGCAGAAGAAGAGATAAATAGCAGACACCCAGGCAACGAGAGGGAATCCCGGTGTGGCATGAAGGCCATGGCTTTGGAAGGTTCACTAGGCCTCCAGATGTAACACAAACCAGCCGTCCCTACTCCCCTCCAACCTCCCCTGTCTGTCTCATTCAGTCACCACTCCTCACCCCATCCCCATAAACACACACGCACACACACACACACACACACACACACACACACACACACACACACACACACACCATCTCCCCATAGCCCCATGTAATCTGAGTGGCTCCAGAGGACTAGGCACCCCTTCAGGCCTGCCTGGCCGTGGCGATCGCGCTCCTGAGAGCCGCATTAGCAAAGCCAGCCATCGCACAGAGCGGGAGAAAGAGACAGACAGACAGCAAGAGTAATGAGTAATGAGAAAGAACCTGGGAGCACAATAACATAACAAACTCGACCTGTTCAACTCTTCTCTGCAACTGGCTGTAATGTAATGCCAGAGATATCTGACGGGTTCTGGTTTCAAATAATCCTTAAAAAGCCGTCTGATATATCTGATCTCGAGCGTGTGAAGAGGTAAACAACACCGTGTTTTCACGCAGTCATCATGACACTCAGACGTGTCCAGTGGATGAGTTGACATACCACTTGTGTTGAAATACCACTAATGGTGCCTGTGTCGGGGCTTTAGAGGTGACTTCCTATTCACCTCAGTACTGCTCAACTGACAAGACCTGTCAGATAGCAATGAACTTATCTAGATACCAACGAACTCATTCAACAGACTGCTATTCATGGGCACTCCATTTTGAGAACAGCACAAACTTGTGTGTGGGAAGGCTTGATAACAGGAAACTGGGGGTTGGTTTCATTATGGCTTGCCTCCATCAGCAGTCTCAGACATTTGGTCATGTGGTCATACATTTATGATGCGAGCACTGTGCAAAGACTAAATATTAAAATATTAGTATTAAAATAGAAAACAAAAAAGGTACAAAGTAAGGAAGCTTCAAAGAAGCCTGTCCTCTTTAGTGTTTGATGAATATTGTATGGAGTGAGTTTTTTTTTTCAGTCAGTTGACATAGTAGTTTTTTGACATTGCATCCTAGTAACAGTAGGTTTATTGAATGCAAGGCCTGCCCTACAAAGACAGTAGCTTGCAAGGAATCAATGAAGAGTAACTACGTTACAAAGAGGTAATAACTATTTGGATAGGCTTTTCGAGCTTTTCTTTCTCCCTAGTGAATTCAATTATCCAGCTAACTGTTTAGACAGTTCTATGTGTGGCTGGCTAACACATATTTTTATCAAGTAAATTCATCATTCACAGATCAAAAGTGAATTAACTTTTCAGAATCCAAGTAGCCTTTGTCATCTGTTGGGAAACGTCAAACAACAGGAATATTGATTAAAATATAATTGCTTTTTCATACCCTATAATCAATCTCCAATCTACTGCAAGGCCCTTTTTCCTCTAAACACAGCCTTTAGTTATAGCTGATATAGCTAAATATTTAGCTAGCTAGATTAGCTAATGTAACCTTTTTAAGTAACATCAAAAAGCAATAAAAATCATGAAATCAGTAGTTCATAGGTACATTGACATTGAGAGTATGTGCAAAGAAGTGTAGTGCAAATGTGAGCTGATGTTTTTCATATGATCTGACAGCTATGGGGGCCATACAGGTTAATGCACCTGAACAATGGGGTCCTCTGTGGCTGGCCCTGCCCACTTGGGCCTGGCAGGGTGTGTAAGGGAATTCAGTTCGCCCGTTGTTCTGGACTCTAATTGGGGAAAAGTGATCCTGTCTGTGGACAAAAGTACCAGGGCGAGAGGGTCAAACCATTAGCAGGTTAATGCACTCAGGTGTGTGCATTTTCTCTTTGCCAAGACGGTGTGGATATGTTACCTTCTCTTCGCAGCCTCCCCCTCCCCTAACCACCCCCTGCGCCCCCCTCATTTTGCTTTCTCTCTCCTCTCTCCTTCGTAAATAAAACAACAAACCCGTATCGATGCCCTGGCTTGGCCTGAATGGAGGGAGCTGGTCTCTGGGGGTGTGACCTGAGCCGTGAGAGGCGCAGTCTCTCCCTCTCCAGTTCAGGCTCCTGCTGAATGCTCACCTGAGCATTACGCTACTCTACACCGCTCCTGCGGAACCAGTCAAAAAGCAGAAAGCTAGAGGTTGCAAACAGACAAGGGAGAGAAAGACAAAGAGGGTGTGGGAAAAAAAGAGACTGAAAGAGAGATTTGCGAGTCAAAGACGGAGCAAACATCAAAATAAAATTCTGCTTGTAGAAAACAACATATTAGTCATAGGCTTAGCGCGTCAAATAAATGATATGTACAAAACCGACAATGAACAAGTGTTTAAAGCTTTGTATGTTACTTTTACATTCTTATGCACCACATCACATTATATTACGGTGTGTATCTTTACTATACATTACTGTAAGTTGGTTTAGTATAACACTGTGTAAGTTGGTGTTCAATAGGTGAGTGTAAACCAAGAGGTTTATTCATTCTTACATATTACAGTCATGCCCTCTTGTTCTCTTTCCTGTAAATCCTTCCCCACAAATCCTTACTCTCCCACACATAGACACACACACACACACAGAGAGAAAGAGTGAAAGAGAGAGAGAGTGAAAGAGAGATACACACACACTTCTAGTGTTTTTTTGGAAAGGGGTATGTCTTTATCGCTCCCTCTCTGGCCCCTGTCTATTGTCTGCCCCCTCTAAGGACCAAATACACCTCTACTGTCAGCCTGCGGAAGCAGCTCTTTCAAAACAAACACACAAAAAAGCGGAAGGGGAGCACATTGTCCCCAAGAGGGGTGGGTGGGACTCCGGTGACATATCTACGCCATTGTGCCTTCTCGGCCGGAGCGGAGCTCCGAGCAGGAAGTGGTAACCCGAGAGCAGGCAGCCCTCACCGCAGGGCCCTGTCCCCTCTTGGCTCCAGCCCGCCAAACAAAAGGCCCCTGGAAAGCGGGCAGGTAAGGGATACGGGGCCCGAGTGGATGGAAGTGGGAGCGACACTGCGGTCGGTGGGAAGGCCTGTCCCTAGCCAGGGCTTCCTTTATACGGCACGTTGCGTAATCCCTCGGTGACAAAAGCCGGCAGGGATGAGGGCCCACCCGTGGGCCTGTGGCTTTTGCAAGAGATCAATGACATCATCTCACACAGGCCCGTGACCAGGTGCATCATGGGATGGGGGCTACTAGCAGCTGCATGAGATACTGCCTGCGAGAAAGACAATACGGTCACTGAGATGGTTAGAGATTGTGTGTGTGTGTGTGAGTGTGAGTTTGTACTTGGGTGCTGGAATCAGTCTTGTGCTAAATATGTATTCAGACCAAGGCTGTTGTTATACGTGAGTACGGGTAATGGGTGCTGGTGTGTGTGAGTGAGTGAGTGAGTGAGTGAGTGATAATGAGAGAGGAAGACAAGAGATGGCTGGTAGAGGAGCTGTGTGTGTGTGTGCCTGTGTGCCTGTGTGTGTGTCTCTCTGTGTGTGTGTCTCTGTGTGTGTGTGTGTGTGTGTGTGTGTGTGTGTGTGTGTAGGTGTGTGTGAGTGTGTGTGTGTGTGTGTGTGTGTGTGTGAGAGAGAGAGAGAGAGATTGGTGGAGCAATAGTGAAAGTAGTACTTTCACATAAGAGTAGGAACAAGCTAAAGACCACGAGTCTGGCAGAATGAGTGTGTGTGTATGTGTGTGTGTGTGTATGTGTGTGTGTGAGTGTGTGAGTGTGTGTGTATGTGTGTGTGTATGTGTGTGCGTGTGTGTGTGTATGTTTGTGCGTGTGTGTGTGTGCGCGTGTGTGTGTGTGTGCGTGTGTGTGTGTGTGCGTGTGAAACACAACGAGAGAAAGAGTGCGATTGGCAGTGTTTTTGTAATTGAGTGGCGTGGTGTTTATGTGAGAGGGCTTGTGTGTCTCAGCTCATTTCCATAAGCTGGAAAAAACACCATTAGAGCTGCACTGAGAGATAAACAGCATGTGACTAACATGTTCCAGTGTGCGTGCACACACACGCACAAACACACACACACACACACACATGCACAAACACACACACACACTCACACACTACCAGCTGCTAATGATTGCAATCTTAAGCACACAAATGCATATATTAACAT
>PYXC01000946.1:3065000-3067500 GCA_015244755.2 Tenualosa ilisha
GTGCTATCATAGCGCAATGGAATGTCATGACTAGAGATGCCCGTGCCCCAAGCCTCCTCCCCAAACACAAATATATCTACGCGAATGTCTCTGCTGAATAGACGTCTTTCTCCAGAGGGCCCAGACGATGGGTGCTTCAACACAATTGCCAAGGCTCTGCACCTCCCCTGGGGGGCAACACTGTTATCTTTTTCCCCCAAACTCCCTGGGGGGGGGGTCTCTCTGGGGATGTCGGGCTCCATCTCCCCCTCACCACCCCCCCCACACACACACACACACACACACACCTCCTCTCTCCAGTACTGCATCTCTTACCCATACAGAGACTATGGAAGCTATGGACAGAACTGCATCATGAACTTACACTGGACAGATATGAAGTTAAAATCAACTTGACTAAATTTGGTCTTTTTCACAGTGAGTGTATTTCAGTCGACAGATCCATGGGTGGTAAACCGAAACCTCCAGGTTAACACAAGATTCACTCCACACGTGCTTAAATGTCAGCTATTCGTTTAGTGGCTTCTCTTTTGACTGAACACACATTGCCCGTTGGTTTATTCTGTTCGTTTTGTGTTTTTATTTTAATTATTAGTCATTACCTCTGCCGACACAGCCTGTGTCCCCTCTCCCTCTTGGACAGAGGCTGATGAGTGCGGTGGCTTTGGGCTGGAACCTGATCGACACACACACCCATACACACACACACACACACACACACACACAAACACAAAACACTTTTAAACATGCTGTTGCTGTTGGACACATGGCAGACTCTTATCCAGTGTCTCCATTCTCAAAGTCAAATGAGAATGAACACTAGTTCCATTTGATGGTGCTGCCCCCCTCTCATGTGAATTCATTTGTGTGGCAAGTGTGACCAAAGGCTATTGTGAGGGGGCACAAATAATGCACTGTGTGGCGGTATGAAGAAATGTACAGACTGTTTAACTCAGACCGTGTCTATGATTGTGGATTGTGTGTGTGTGTGTGTGTGTGTGTGTGTGTGTGTGTGTGTGTGTGTGCAGTGCATTTGAGTGAATGAGCTCATTGTGTGATGGAGCACCCACAGAGAGAAAGAGCGAGTAAATGATTGCAAACTGAAGTGATGAGGCAAGAGAGTGAGAGATGGACAGAGACAGAGAGAGAGAGAGAGAGAGAGAGAGAGGAAAGAGAGAGAGATTGAAATGGAGAGCAAGAGTGAGTAAGGGCTCCTTCAGAAAGAGTCTCACGGATGACAGGGTGGGGTGGGTGACTGAAGGAGCCAAAGTGAAAGGGGTCGGGCAGATAAGAACATAAACGGGGATAAACAAGGGTAAAATGATAAATAAATGAATGAAGGGTGAAGAGAGAAAGACGGAGAGGACAGAGAGAGGAGGAAAGGAGAGTGAGGGAGAAGGAGGGAAAGAGATTGGTGTTCATGCCTCCAATATCCCTCTAACATGCATATATCACACACACACACTCATATACACACACACACGCACAAACATACACACTCATATACACACACACATATACACACACACTCATATACACACACACACGAACAAACATACACACTTATATACACACATATAGCAGAACACATTTAAACACACACACACACACACACACACACGTCATATATATTCCCAGCATGCCAGGTCAGGAAATATCATCCATAACTTGAGGGAAGTACCTATCGCAAAAGTATGCAGATAGCAGGAGGGAAAAAAGATCCTTGCCTCGTGCCCTTACCGTTAAACTGAAGCAGTGACCTACATTGAGAACACACACACACACACACTTATGCAAGAGCAAATACAATCAGCAGCCCCATTGCACCATCGCCTTCTCTTCACTCACCGTCTGCACGCTGCACACACACACACACGCACAAACATACACACTCATATACACACACACTCATATACACACACACACGCACAAACATACACGCTCATATACACACATATAGCAGAACACATTTAAACACACACACACACACACACACATTGCACCATCGCCTTCTCTTCACTCACCGTCTGCACGCTGCCAGGGACGTTGCACAACCTTAGTGTATGCACAGTAACGTACACTTGTCGCCCCCGGCAACTATATTACCTTCAGTAACAAAACATGGAGGAGCAGAGTTGCTGGGGGGTGATGGGTGGGTGGGTTGGTGATGGTGGGGGGGTCTTGACTGTCCAGTTGTGTGTTGGAGCACACACACACACACACACACACACACACACCCCACCCCCTCATGGCCGAACACCCCATCTGTAAAGCTATGTGGTGCTGGAGGCACGAGGAGCACTTTGTGAGTCTTCATTCCTCTTGAGTCAACAGGGAGAGAGCAAAGGTCATCTGAGGCAGAGAAAGGAGGGGGGTGGGGGGTGGGGGTGGGAGAGGGGAGTGGGGGCGGGGGATGGGCGCCAGCAGGAGACTTTTGGCGGGAAAGAGCCTTCTCTCTGTCCCTCCCACCCTCTCTCTCTCTCTCTTACACACACACACA
>PYXC01000946.1:3075000-3172500 GCA_015244755.2 Tenualosa ilisha
CTCTCTCTCTCCCTCCCTCCCTCCCTTTCTTTTCTCTCTCTCTCGATCTCCCTCTCTCTCTCCATCCCCTGGCTTGCCAGTCCTCCCGCTTAGCCCATTTAGTTCACAGTATTTCCAGGTACAACCACCCATCCATTTCAAAGCTGGCAATCGCCCACATCCATTAAGCCTATTTATGTTTCATGAAGGGGGGGATTCAGTGGGAGCTTGATTACGTGCGGGTGTCACACCACATAAATCACCATCTGGGCCCTCATATAATGTACACCGCGGCACGCTCCATCCCCTTACCATCACACCAAAAGAATGTGCCTCTTGGCAGAGCAACAGGCTAAAGCATAGCCTAGCGCACCGCTGCGCAGCGCAGAATTCAATAAATAGTTGGGATGAATCGTTCCGTAGTGCGTAGTAAGACTTTGCCTGAGGGGTGTGTGTGTGTGTGTTTGGGGAGGGGTGGGTGGGTTTGCTTGGTCGTATGCTTTGGTGAAACAATACCAGGAACCTAAAGCACTATGTGCTCTAAAGGGCCGGTAGTTTGACCTTTGACTTTCCCTGGAGCAACCGGCTGGGTGCTGTGGGGTTGAAGCCTCAGAAGGAGAAGTGCTGGAGTTGGGGTCAGTCCACTCCAGTGAGGACCAGTCCAGTGTAGTCCAGCCGAGGGTTCCTCAGCGGCTCCTGTCTTATCATCTAGTTTCAGATCCTGCAGGCAGAAGGGGGTGGGGGAGGAGTATGCAACCCACTGATAGTGCAGGACAGGCAGGGGGGAGAAGAGCACCAGAAAAGGGGAGGGAGAGTCCGAGAGTTCTAAACAGATTGCAGTGGACCAGACAAACACACTTTAAAGAAAGAGAAAGGAGGGTATGTTTGTGTGTGTGTGTGTCTGGAGGGGTTTTTCAATAGAGCTCTTTCTAAAGCAAGTGTACACATAAACAAAAAAATTCACAACAACACACAAACACAAACACATACAAACCAACACATTTATTTTCCTTTACAATGGAATTACATTCATGCTAAATGTATACTGTCTACACATACCTCTGGCCGAAGGACAAACTCTCACATTTAACTTGTTGTGAATACAACTGCTAACACACACACACACACACACACAACCCATGTTTTACTCATCAACAAGCAGGTGGCTGGTAAAATCCAGCACTTTACACTTCAACTGAGAGTCTGGAAATAGTCACTCCTTCTCTGCTTCCAAATACTGATGCCAACATGGAGTGCATTAAACTGAGCTCTGACTGACATTTTGTTAAAGCTGTCAACCTCATGTGGTTTTGAGTGTGAGCTACATACTAATTACCTTTTTCACAATTCTCATTGATAAAATGATAAATTAAAAAATTATATCCCGTACCTATCAGAGATTATAATATGGAACAAAATACACACTTTACTCTCAGTCAGCTAATTAAATAATGAAATCCCTGTGGTGGGACTGCAATGTGGCATATTTGCATGTGCCGTGCAAACTAGTCAAAAGTACAAGCAAGTTGAGAATGTCATTTGCCATTCGAGAAGGAGTTCATGCTTTGAGTAAAAAAATCAGAGTGAAAACAAAGTGTGTGCTGAGCCAGGTTTCGTGCGAGGCAGTGATTGAGCTGAGCTCTCGCTTGCGCTGGGCTCACTGGCCTTTGAGGCCTCCCTTGGCTGAGAGGTGCAACACTACTGCCCCCTGCAGGCCCACTCAGCCTAGAGACAAAGGGCTGTGGCCCTAGAGCACTCGAAACCACCATGGTGTGTTTGTGCCTACGTCTGAGCCAGACCAGACAGCCCAGAAGTGACACCCACCCACATACACACACACACACACACACACACACAGAGGGCCTTGTCCTGTAGCCGGGCAGGGGCATGCTGCAAACACACACACACACACACACACACACCCATTGACACCAGGCTGTGCTTGTCTTAAGTTTAAGGTGGCGGCCAGTAGCCCACTGGTACTGGAACAGGCCTGATAATCACAGGGGCTAAAAACATGCCCCGCCACGACTCAGACTCCACCAGGAAATTGCCTCTATTACCCCCTCAGCTCTCACTAAAAACTGCTCCCCGTGACAGAGGGCAAATGGGTTGGGGGTGGGGGTGGGATGGAGTGGGATTGGGGTGTGCTGGGCATGTACAGAGCACACATTCACACACACACATACACACACATGCACACACACCCCTACTCACACACGCAAATCCAAACGAATGAGGGGGGGCAACAATGAAGTGATTCTTCTAATAGGCGAATGAAAGCGGCCTGGTGCGCCGCTGGCCTGGCTGGGCAGAGCAGAGCCAATGAGAGGAAGGGCAAGGCACCAGGGCACCCGTGCTTCCCTGACCCCCCACCCACCCCCAGCAGAAGCAGCAGCAGCAGCAGCAGCACAGGTTGGTCTCCCAGAGGAGCCCAGAGAGCGAGGCCGGGGCCACCACGGGAGGAGCCCTCCAGGACCCTGTAACGGCTCATTATTCTGAGTGGTGCCAAAGCAGGGCTAAAGTGCCACGGATGTTTAAGCTCACGCTCTGTGAGAGAGAGGCGGGATACCTGGCTCAACGCTGCCCCCTGGAGAACACCACTGTCACTACACGCATAGCGAAAAGTAAAAAGAAATACAGATGTTTTATTGCCCAAACAAGTCATGGTGAACGAGGAAACAACTAGGAGTAATGGCTCCCATGTTACACAAATACATGTTTAAAGGAGAACACTATAACATTGTGTGTGTGCGAGTGTCTGTCTGTGTGTGTGTGTGTGTGTGTGTAGGGCTCTACCAATTCAAGCTGGTCTTCTCACTTAGTTGTGTGTCCCAGGATCTTATGACCCAAATGCTCATATTTACAAGCACAGAAGATCAAAAACAAATGTGTAATGTTGTAATGCAAGACCCGTGTTATGACACCAGAGCTATGACATAACCACACGGTCACAAAAGGCACACACTCTAGGCCAGTGTAGTGTTGAGTTGTGGTATGCTGTGGGGCCCTCTCCACCCAGAGCAGGTCACTTACAGAGGTGACTTCACACAGTGCAGATAAGCGAGATAGAGAGAAAGAGAGAGACAGAGAGAGAGAGAGAGAGGCCACTGTATCTAATCCTGAGGTCCAGCACTGATTTCACAGGAAGAGATTGCCTATCAGGCCAGGGGGAGAGGGTCACCTGGCCAAAGCCTGTGTGTGTGTGTGTGTGTGGTGTGTGTGTGTGTGTGTGTGAAAAATTGTGAGAAAGTATCCCACAGGGCTTGCTGTTTGTTTAGGGAAGAACTGTTTTGCTGTTTTGGGCTCTCGGGATTAGCTGGCTGACACTGAAATCCATCCCCTCTATCAGCGAAAACGGGAACAACCTGAGTTGTGGCTTATGAAACAGTAACCGTCTGATGTAATCAGACGTTCCGGCAAGTGGCAAGATACAGAAGACACAAACAGGTGTGGAAGAAAACAACACTAAATGTGTCACTGGACCAGTGTGGGAAAAAGCTTCCAATTTCAAGGACGGACCCTGTTCACTTGATTCAAATAAAAGAAAGTGAAAAAAAAAAACGGTCCTTCACATTGTGAATTCTTTTTTTCAGTTTAGAGACAAAAGAAATTGTCTTCCTGGGTTACAAAGGTGTACAAAAATCTTAGTGCTCCGTTTTAATTAAATCCCCCAGAGGTCAGACTGAGCAACTTAATTACATAATTCACATTGATGCCTCTTTTCAGAAAAGGGATGACCCCAGAAAAGCTTCGGCTGGTTAAGTGGCAGGAGCAGTCATCTGTCTTCTATTGTTCCCCTGCCTACCTAATGAAGCCTACCTCTTACACAGCATCATGACTCTGTCTGAATAAAGCGATGGATTAAATTAGCTCAGCACAATTAGCAAGACAACATCTTAATTAACCTTCATTAACATTAAGTAATTTAATAAATCAATAATGGATCAATGGACATTGGTGCCCTTTACATACAAGCAGATGGACTGCTTCCACTTACCCAAAAGTAATAAAAGGGTAACACGATGGCCGGACGCTGAATGACTGGCCAGATGGGGTGAGCAGGGAATATGGATCCCACCCTCAACTCTGCTGTGGTTGAGTTATTTTACTGGGTCATTTTACTCTGGAGTGGGTGAGTGCAGCCAACTGTGGCCTGAGTGGCCATTTGGAAAAGGGTTCCTTGATGTCTGTCTTGGAGACTTCTTTAAGGATTTCATTCTTACAGTTCAGTTTTGAATTTTGCCCAGTTTTCAGTGTGGCCTCAACCTCAAGATCAAACTCACAACTGTCTTTTGTTAAAGCTGTTTAACCCTAGGCCAAAAAAGCCCCGGGCAATCTTTTGGTGCGAGTGTAAAAGACACGCTAGCTACCCCTCTAGTGCGTTGTCAATCGAGTTTTAATAAGCCAACCGAGATTGTGGTGCTTATTCACTCTTTAACACATACACACACAGCCATGCCCTAAACTGTTTACCACAACACAGCCCAAGAACCCTCTGGCAGATGTCAGAAGAGTCTGAATTCCAACAAACTCCTGTCATAAAAGAATACAATATTGGCAGTCGCAATGTTTTTACCCCATCAAAAGCCAATGACAGGGACTGGAAGGGCCAGCTGCCCTTCCTTGTATCCTCTCAACCCCTCCACAGCCCCCTCTGCCCCATCCGCTCCCCTCTCAGAGGTGACCTGGCGCCAACTCTGTCTCCAATTCCGCAGTGATCCGCTGGCGCCAAAACCCCGCGCTAAGCTACAATTAGCCAAACTGGCTGTTTTACAACCGTTTACACGGCGCCTTGCCGTGGCCTTCTACTCCCCGAGATGGTGTCTTAAAGAGCCTTGTGATGCCGTTTCTATGGCAATGAGGAGATAAATGGGATGAACTCAAAGGCTGTAAAACCAAGGAGTTTGTGTGTGTGTGTGTGTGTGTGTGTGTTTGTACATGGATACCAGTGCTTTACTAAAAGGCTTAGTGAACAGTCATTAACATGAGTAATGGAAAAATGGTCCTTCACAAATTAAAATATTGTCATCACTTTAAAGGGCTACAAAACAGATCTAAACAGATTATTTTCATCATGTCATAAATCTGTTATATTAACTGTTGTTGCAGTGATTTTTTTTCTCCTTAAAATACTGACTACACGCCATCAATGAAGCTCTGACGTCTTGAAGAAAACACTTTTTTATCTGAAACAATACACAGAGCAACTGCCTGCTGATTTACGACACCCTGTGTGTGTGTGTGTGTGTGTGTGTGTGTGTGTGTGTGTGTGTGTGTGTATGTGTCTGCTGTGGGGGATCCCTCTGTTTTGGGTGCTGATGTGTGATGTCAGAGGCCCCAGATCAACACTGACCAGCTGTCCCCCACAGCTCTCAGCTGACGGCCGAAAGAGAGAGGGAGAGGGAGGAGGGGGAAAGAGAGAGAGAGGGACGGAGGGAAGAGGGGGGAAAGAGAGAGAGAGAGGGATAGAGGGAGGAGGGGGAAAGGGAGGGGGGAGTAGGAAGAGAGAGATGGGGGGAGTAAAGGAGGAGGAAGGAGGCAAATTAGGAAGGGGGGAGAGAGGAGGGAGTGCAGCAGATGCAAGGCTTTCCTGAGTCGCCGGGCCTGCGGGGTTTCCCAGCCACCCCACAGCCGGGCTGCTTACGGCTCACCAGCTGTCCAACTCCCAGCTACCAGTGGGAGAGCAGAGCAGGGCAGGCCCAAGGTTGGGGGGGGGGGGGTTAGGGGGGCAGCCGGCCCCCCACTGCTGTGTGCACCCCCTCTTCACACACCTCCACACACACAGAGGTCTACACACTGCCACCCGGCAGAGACACCTTCACACACACACACACACACTGGCAGACAATGAGCGGAAGAGTGTTGGTCGCTAATGAGCCCGTCAGCTTTCAGTATGTGCCTAAGTCTTGTCACGGCTGAGCAAACGACTGGGCTCTGAACGTTTATTGGCCTTTGCTACACATTAACGTCTCCCGTTAGCTGTGTATTAGACCTGACAGCTCTTCATGCCGTCTGTGTGTTTTGCCATCTGAATTGATGAATTGGTTGTGGGGAGGCGTATGGCTGGCCTGCAAATTGCATTTCTCTATCAGCCATGTTTCCAGGCTAGGAACAAACAATAGTTTAATAGTCAAATTACATGACAGAAAATGAAATCAAGCTAAAGAAAAAGTCAGTGAACCATCACACTGGGATAAAATACAATCCATCTCCAGACTGGGGAAAAAACTCTGTTTGTTAGATTCTTTTCTGATTAGAACACACACGTGTCTCTCTTAAGTGCCATAAATGACCAAGCACAGGTGGACCCTGTGTCACCCCCCTCACACACACACACACACACACGCACGCACACACACACACACACACACACACACATACACACACACACACACACACACACAAAGCCAACCACCCAAGGAGGAAATGAGAGCTGCAACATGAACTTTTGCGTCCAATCTCCCTCCTTGGCCAAACAGTTTCCATATCCTATGCCCCTACCCACGACCCACTCCAGGCTCAGAGCTGAACTGAAGAAACAGGGGAAGGTAACCTGAGTAACCACATCCCTTTGGTCACAGTGTCCTTCAGGCCTGTGTGACTGACACACACACACACACACACACACACACACACACACGCAGGTGACACATGAGCAAGCATCCAGCCCCATCTTCCCCTCTCGCCAAAACAACTCTAACCCTACATTGTCCCTTTATTCATGCAGTGAGTGTGGTCCCCCTGCATCCCTACAACTGGGTAAACACTCTTCCCACAGCCGCGCTGACCTTCCTGGAGACACATGTGCTACCGCTGAGAGCCTTTAACATGGGGGATACTAACTTAAGCAAATAATCCACAGGCAAACCTGAGTGGACTGAGCGCATATGAGGAGAAGACGGGCGTCCTAGTGGACAACGAGTGGGGTTCTTGCCTGAGAGGATGCTGTGTGAGTCGCTGTGCCCATGGCTGAGAGGATGGAGGAGAACAGGAGAGAACAGGAGGGAGAGAGAGAGAGAGAGAGGGAGAGAAGGAGAGAGAGTGAGGGAGAGAGAGGGAGGGAGAGAGAGAGAGAGCGGGAGAGAGAGGGGACGAGAGAGAGGGGGGAAATACACAGATGGAGAGTGGCTGGGAATCACATTAGGATCCAGGATACGGCGGGAATAATAACATGACCAGCGTAGAGCAAGGGAGAGTAAACACACCAGTCCTGGTGAACTCAGAATGTCTACACACTGCCATAAAACCTCTCCATACAGGTGGCACAGGCACATCAAAAACAACCCATGGATTGAACTACTTGAAGATGGCCAACAGCAATAATCAGTCAGTATGTTTACATGCACTGAGAGAAAATCAAATTACTGCCTTAGTCTGACTAAAATTGAACTTTTAAAATGCATAAACACCTTAGTCTGTCTGAAATCGAACCAAACAGGACTATTCAAAGTCCAATAAAGACTGAGACAACTTGTTTTTTTTTCTAGAAATGTCTCATGGGCTTCATGACTTTCACTTTGTGAACGGATAAGAATACTCTGTCTATCTATCTATCTATCTATCTATCCATCTATCTATTCATCTATCTATCTATCTATTAACAGTCTGTTTTTTGTCAGATAAAGAGAGGAATACTAAAAAAAGGACAAATAATAATAAGGTGAAGAATAAAATTTGACTGCGATCATCTTTCAAGGACCCCCCATAATCATCCTCCACCCCCCACCCCAATATCACCACAATGTGAAGGGCAGCATGACACTCCTCAGCTGGGCTTGTCTGTCTGTGGGTTACAGCAACAGGCTACCATTAAAACGGGCAAACAATTGAAAGACCAGGCGGGCATAGGGGACAGTGCTCTCTGCCTCCTCACCTGTCCGCGTCAAACACGTTCCCTTTGGCTGCTCCTGCTGAGTGCGACAGCTGGCTTTGTTGACCCTTACACAGATGAGGTGGGGAGGGAGGTGTGTGTGTGTGTGTGTGTGTGTGTGTGTCTGTGAGCATGTGTGTGTGTGGATGGGGGGTTGAGTGAAGGTGTAAGATGTAAGAGACTTAGGAGATCGATGACAGACCCTACTGGTTCTCTCCCTCTGCCCTGCAGCCAAGAATTCTGGCATGGCCTGAAGTCCAAATGATCCTCAGCAGCACAAAGGCTGAGGAACTGAACTGAATGAGCACAGTAACAGAGCTCTTCTGTAAAGAAGGAAAATGTTTGTCCTCTGATGCTGGGTCAAGCATGACAATGGACAAAAGCACCAAGGCAGCAAAGCATTGAGATTCTAATGGGGAGCTGTATGAGGAGAACCTCTGAAGAAGCCTTGAAGGTAGCACCTGGGAAATCTACTGATGATAAAATCACTAATATTCACTATAATTATCTGAGAGATCTTTTCTTTGTGGTTGAAGAGTGTCCTGTTTTTGGTCCATTTGCAAGTGGTTGGTGTGTGACATCTTTAATGCAACAGTAATGAAGGCTTAACAGGCTGATAAGGAGTGAGTTGTCCTGGTGGCACATCTTGATGGAGCCCAGCACCCAGGGCGTCCGAGCTTACACTCAGTTCCGTCCTGACGCCTCTGTTTCGGAACCTTATGTCACTTCCTTCAAATGCCCATCTGGTCCACACTGCCTCACACCTTTAAATTCAGCTTCTCCTGTGACACTCCAGATAGGTGATTAAAGCATCACTTACACCCTGGGCATGATTTAAAAGTGTGAAATACTTGTATTTCATGCTAATTCTAAAAAATAAAATGAGGGAAGATGAGATGAGTGAATTTTCAAATGAATGTGTCATTTTGAAATTCAAAAGGACATCAGTTTACATTTATATTGCTCAATTTTTTCCACATGTGGCTACAATGAGCCAAATGAGAAAAAAACACAGCATGAGGTGAAAACTGGAGGGAAAAATCAGCCAAGTTTATTTGCAGACTAAGATCAAGATGCACAACATGCTGAGTATTCAGCATTGGAGCATAAATATTACTCAGCCGAGCTATTTCTGCAGCCATTCCTGGACTGGGTTGCACAAGAAAAGTGCGTTGGGGCCAGTCTTTTTGAGTGGAGTTTTAATTACGAACAGCTGCGCCAAGGCAGAAACGCTAAACAAGGAGCAGATGTGTGCATGATTTAGTTAGCACAAGTTAGCCCAAAAGCAAGTTGAGCAGAGGTCACCAAAGCAGGGGCTCTAGGCTATATATCTGTGGAAAAGAAAAGCAGCCGCGACAGCAACAGAAACAGCAACAGCAACAGCAATAGCAACAGCAACAGCAGCTCTGTCTGTTCCCCCTGGCCATCGAGCCCATGCTTAATATGGAGGAAAAACCACGGGATAATCATTACTGCCTAACACGAGGCATAAATGGAGGCCAACAGTTGGTCTGGGTTGTTGGCACGTTAGTGTCAAACCATTGTGCTGCCTCTTCCAAGTGTGGGGTCCTGCTGAAGATGATCATTGCCGCTAATTGGGCCTGGTCTTTAGCAAACAATCCCTAAAATCTCCCCAAAAAAGGGAAACAGGGGCGATAAAACGACACTCGAGTCCAAAATCTGGAATGATCTGCATGCCAGGAAGACGAAGAGCTGTTTGTTTTTTCGCGAGGGTGGCAGAGATCAAGCCAAGGGATTTTTTGGGGAGGGCTTCTGGGGCATTCCCCAACACCGGGCCAAAAAGTAGGCTGCTGGGTCATTACTTGCGAGAACAATGGACCAGGCAATATCTGGCTTTGTTGGAACAACAGCTGTGAGGCACAATAGAGGAAATGGCTTCAGTTCATTAAAGACCCAGCAGGGGAGCAGGCTGCCAGTCCTCCCCTCAGTCCCCCCACCCTCCTCTTCTCCTCCTCCTCTCCCCGCTCCCTTCTTCTCCTCCTTCCTCCCACCCTCATCTGTTTTGATCTTACAGCCAGCCATGCTTAGATCCTCCTAAACTCACACACACACACTTATACAAGGAGAGGCCCAAGTCCACCACACCCTTTTTTATATTGGTGGACTTCTTCCTTGAAGCAGAGAGAAAGAGCAATGGGGTTGTATTGAAGGAACTTGAAAAGAACTGAGCCAGGTTGCCTCCGTTAGCCACCTGCAGTGTGGCACCATTCCTCTAAGCTCCTGGCTCCACGGAGAGACTGAGCAGCCGACCGGCCCTCTTTCTGATCAGCATTTCAGAGCCCCCCGATTAGAAGCCCACTCTCCCAGAGCTGCCTAATCTGGGCCTAAACTCCACCAGTGGTGTCAGAGAGAGAGCAGCACTAAGCTGAGTGATTACCAGCTGGCCAGTCTCACACCCTTGTGTGTGTATTAAGGTGTGGGAGGCTCTCAGGAACACGCTGTCATTTCCTGGTGGTAGTGTGTGTGTGTGTGTGTGTGTGTGTGGAAGGGGTGGGTGCGATGATGGTCACCTGCTTCTCCTCACCTCTCGGCCGGTGTGTGTGATCACAGCACTCTGATAGACCAGGGCTACTGTAGGTCTCTCCCACTGAGGCCATCTGCCTGACTAACCCTGTGGCTGATCAGCATATCCTGTCCAGCAGGCCCATCCTTTCATCTCCCAACAGGCTGCCTTTCCTCTGACTCATGCTCCATCCTTTAAAAAGAAATTTTAAATGTCAGTGTTCAAATGTAAACCAGCAGCAGGAGGCAATAGTAACAGGCTGAAAAGATTAAACGTAACTTAATGTTCGTTAAAGCCAAATATCACATAAATTGAATTACTCATATCTTCAGTTATACTGTACATGTCAATTCATTTAGCATGAAAAAGGACACGGCCATGCCCTCAGAAATTTGTGCAAAACAACTCTCAGAAAACAAACTCTCAGAAAAAGTATTTTTTCTTGTTTATTCATGAGGAAAATGTGTGTGTGTGTGTGTGTGTGTGTGTGTGTGTGTGTGTGTGTGTGTGTGTGTGTGCACACGCATGTGTGTGTATGTGTGTCTGAGCTTTAAAGCAACGATCGGCTGCTCTCTAAGTGGTAGGAGTTATGTCAAATAGATCCCCAACTGGCTGACTCCCCCTTACTGCATCCCTCTCTATTCAATACCTCACAGGATGTCCCGTGGACGTTTCACAAAGAGGGACACCTGTCCCGGCCCATTAATCCCAGCACTCCACGCGGGGACACGCTGGGGTCCATGGGCTTGTGGCAGGCTGTTTTAAATCCCCACCGTGTCCTGCCCCACCACCACCAGCAGCCTCCCTGTCTGGCAGATTAGGGCCATACAGGCACAGGTCGCCCCCCCCCCTTTGCCCTGTGTTTCTGTCTAACGATGGGCGCAGAATCTGCCCTAATCCAACACCACAGCCCCTCTAACTCTCTGTGTGTGCAGAGACGTCATACCGCATCGCCTGGACATCCACAGACAACCACCACCACCCCCACGAACCAACCTAAACCATCACCACTACCAGTAACAGCAGTGGCAACAGAGCCCCCAAACCCCCGTGGCCCCCTTCTTCTGTCCTCCTGCCCCTGGGCCCCTAATCCCCATCCCTCCCCACTGCTATCAGACGTTCGCTCTCCACTCGCTGTCCGCTCCACTCTGCTTTCCCCTATTTTTCCTTCCCAGCTCAGGGCAGGGATTGATTTTGTGATTTCTTCCCCTTCTGTGTCTGCTCCTCTGACTGTGAGCGATGCGTCTCCTCGTAGGCGAAGTATTAGCGCAGGGGGAATTAAGGCTCTCAGACAGGGAGGCATCTGCTGCCACCGCCACCACCACCACCGCCCCTGGATCCAGCCGATCAAAGCTTAAGGGCAGCGCTATGTCTATTGACAAAGCTCCGCCTTGATAAATAAGAATATAATAATAATAATAATAATAAGCATCTGTATTTTTCAGTGGGGAAAAAAATCAAAGCTGGTGAACCTGAGCAAATCCTTTCTAGTCTATCTACCACTTTGTTTCATCAACATCTTTATTTGTCTTTCGTGTTCAAATCTGATATTCTCCCCATGTGGCCGAACTGGAAAAGCAAGAAGGTGGGTCACTGAGGTCATTGCTTAAGGCTCCACACACCATCATCTCTGTTGTCAGTTACTGTGGACAAAAGGACGTGCTCACTGCTAAGTGAATAAATACGGATATTATACATGCAAATGAAGAACTGATCTCTGTGGCCTCTTTTGATGTTCTGAATTAATATAGGAGCCCATCATGGTGATTTACATATCATACTGATAGGCCTCTGACTCTTCAGAGAGGTCAGGCCAGGTGAGATAAAATGCAACAGAGAACAGCCAGACTATGCTCTGCATTGTGAAGTTTTACAACAGGTCTCAAACGTGCACACATTCAAAACTATGGGAAATAGATAGATAAATAAATAGATAGATAGATAGATAGACAGATAGATAGATAGATAGATATTTTATTTGTCCCATAGGAAATTCAACTGGTGTGTTTATCCTTTTCATGGCCTCATTTTTATTCCTGTCTTTTCTAGGGTTAGGATTGGGGTTAGTTACTTACAATTGTGTTAGCTAGTGAGTTACATGTTTTTGTTTACAATTTTTTGTGACAAGTTGTAGAAAAAACATCATTGGTCTGAAGCTTATATCACTATAAAGTTCTGACCAATGTCTATGCTATGAAGGCATTCCATGGAAAAGAACGTACACATCCAAGACAAATTCATCCTCCACTTTCCACTGGTATTGTCCAAAAAATTCATCTTGATATTTTCATTGGTCCAAAAAATTCTAAAAAGAAAAGTGATGGTGGAAGCATCAATGCAAATGTTCGTTTCACAATATTTTTAATATATATATTAGTATACTTTTAGTTTTGCCATGAGATTTATGTTCTGAAATCTGACCTGTGCTAGTCTCATCTCCATTTGTGGAGTGTGCTACCACCTCATGTTCACAAAGACACCGAGAGGGTAACTTGGGATTTTGATTCCCATGATTTAAGATGGTTTGGCATGTTGTGCACCAGCGACGCAGGTAAGAGCGTTTTACTAGACTCCACAGTGTGTGATGTGATGTGCTGCTCGAGGGGAATCGGCCTGCAGTTTGACTGAGTGCCCTTGGCGTCTCCTCCCCATTCAGTCCTAATTACAGGCCCTAGAAGCCTCATTTCCTCAGCTCACTTTGACCACTGCCGCAGAACAAAACCATCCTTACTGATCTTATCATTACGTGTCTCCTTTGACTGACTTTGTTTGGCGAAGCTAGACGCATATATGGGGGGACCAGGACCACTTAACCACTTAACAAGAAGTTTGTTTTACATACAGTCTGTTTTACTCAATCGATAGGTTCCGCTTGCACTAACATCGTTGAACTTGACTGAAACAGTTCCTCTTTTTTAAACTAAAGTATTACGTAGAATGTAAGTTGAATGTAAGTTGATAGGGTTGTGACCACTGCTGTGAAAAAAAGGCTTGGTTTGCTCAACTGTGGTTCTTTGGCTCCCCCTTCTGTCCCAAAATAGTACCAGTCAAATCACACTAAACTTTGAGCATGCCAATAGCCCTACAATATATTACATTTTTGTCTGGTGTAGTGCAACAGCCACCTAGCTATAGACTGACCTAAACTGTCAACACTAACACACTGCTCACCATAAAACTGTGAGCTTAAACTTTGTTACCGTTACTTAATCTGAGAAATTAAAAGTGTGTACATATTGCTCACGCACACAATCTCTGATGCAGCCTTTTCTCTTTTTGATGGATATGATGTTCATAGGGCAAACGCTCATTGTGCCTCAACGATGACAACAACGTAACAACAACAACATAACCATGGCAACATCTTAAAAATTACAGGACATTTTATTGCTTACATTGTTGTGTTCATCTAACAGCTATGAGTTTTGTTTTTTTAAGAAATCTTTTTTTATCATTTTTATTGAATTATTATTATATGATTATATAATATTATTATTTTATTTCATTGTTGTTTAAAATATGCCACAGAAACATTTTCCCCTGAGATGAGTTTCTCTCATTTCGTAAAGATTGGTTCTCTTTGAACGTGGTCATCCTGAGGAGAAGAGTGTGTGTGAAGGGATCTTTGCATTACATAATGTGCAGTTCATCCCAGTCTCAGCTTGTCCTTGATGAGAGGACAGGGCAGCTTTTTGAAGCCTCACTGTGCAAATAGCAGGGGTCCCGCTGAAGTCTCAGGCAATCTCCAGACCGCTGTTATTCCATCACCTTATCAACAGGGAGCAGAGGGAGACCCCTATGCTTCTGGCAAAATCGTTCTGGAGAAAAGTGGTGGTAGAACAGAAGGGATGTCGACATGTCGACATTTTTCTATTGTAACATGTAACATTTTGGCAACACTTTCTATGAACCCAGTATTCACAAAGCATTATAAACGCATTCACAAAAGGCATTCATAAAGCCTTATAACTCATGAAATTAGTATTCATAACTGTTCAGACATTCTCAGGAGTGTAGTCATAAGGCATTATAATGTCAGTATGTAAGCCTTTACCAGTACTTTTCTACTTGATTGTTTTGAGACACTAAGATGACAGTAGCAGAAGAGAGAAACGCACAGTGTCTGACAATGTCTTACCATGTGGTTGACCACGCGCAGATGGTAAGGTATGCCACCGAGAGAATCACACTGGTCCATATGAATTCTTTCTGGGTCTCCTGGTGCAAGAACAGGCATCTCAGGCTCGGCCTACAAAGAGTGGAGTTTGACTAAGAACCAGATTCTTATGTGTGACACTGTGAAGGGCCAGATGTAGCCAAAGGAAGTCCAGTCACATTGGACATCAAACTTACAGGCTCCAAATTTCTGTGCAAAGAGAGCAGATCTGACATTCTGTTGTTAAAACCTGGAGCGAAGTTCTCTGGGTTTATTGCAACAAAACATTGGCCCTAAAAGAGAGAGAGACAGAGAGGAAGAGAGAGGGAGAGAGAGAGAGGAGGAGAGAGAGAGAGAGAGTTAAACAATTTCCTGCAGTAAGATTAAAAACCATGCTGAATATCAGTTCAAGACACACACACACACACACACTCACACACACACAACACCAGATCCAAGGCAGGTAACTGCAGTGTGTCTAGTATTCCAGTAGAGGGCAGCATGTCCACAGATGTGCATTAGAGAAATCTGCAGCCTTGCTGTGTTGACAGCAGGCACCCTGTGTCTTTCAATCTATTAAACACAGCAGTTTGACAGTGGCTGGACACAAACCAGATTAGCAGCCCGATCCGTCTCCCTCCAGGTCCGAATGTAGCGGCTATACTCAGACCCAGCTAGTATTCCACAGAACACTTCCACCATCAGGCCCAAACCAAAGCCCTTGTAGCCCCCTGAAACAAAACAGGCAACATGCATTACATAATCGTTGCCACTTGTACAAACATTTCACCTGCGTAAATATTTAAAGCATCAAACGGCAATTGTCAGAATATTGAGACATTTTATAATAACTCATTTTGGGTGAAAGGATTGGTGATGATACAGAGGCCAACTTTTTAAAGCAATCCTGCAGGGCAATCACACACCTGGCTTTATGCATTCCAATTGGCCAATTTATTAAAATTCTTAAAAAAAAGACATCAGTGCAAACATGTAATAACCACAATACTCGCCCAGCAACATTACTCAAAGAGTTGTCTTGTAAATCATCATCTAAATGTTTGTTTATGTAGCCCAGTGTACATGTCTGAAGTCATCCCCAATCCCCGGTGGCCAGTAGGCCCAATAAGCATGACTGGTGTGGTGACAGCAGGTACTCTTCTGACCTGTGGTCTCACAGCCCCCGATGGGAACCAGGCCTCCCCCCTTCAGCACCCTGCTGGGGTCAGTGCTCAGCTTCCCCTGTGAGTCACAGCCCCAGCCCTCTGGGATAGAGCTGCCATTCCTGTCATGCAGCTCCACCTGCAGACAAAGACAAAGAATGAAAGCTAACTGAGATTACACACCTACACAGACAGAGACAGACAAACAGATAGATAGAAAGATAAAAAACAAAGAAAATGAAAGAAAGAAAAAGAAAGAAAGAAAACCTACAGATGTGCAGTCATGTTCTAAAAGAGTATTTGTTATACTCTCTCTACAAGCACAGGTCATGGCACAGGCTACTGTGAGCCTCACAGTCTCTGATAAATGTTGCTTTATGGCTTTTCCTGACCCTGTTGAATTGTGAATGAGCAAGACTCAGTGCCTTGCTTAGCAGCTTCTGCCACCAGTGCACAAGTGTGTATATAAATGGGTAAATGTGAGGCCTGACATGCGATGCGCTTTGAGTGCTCGGAGAAGCAGAAAAGCGCTATATAAAGTCAGTCCATTTACCATTTCTCATACATAAGCAATAAGAGACATGTTTTCTATCACTGTGCTTTCTGTACCTTTCCCAATGCCACTGCAGATGTTGCCATGTCCAGCACAAAGCTATCTCCATGTTTAGCTGGAGCAGCCACACTGATGGGGTTGGTCCCAAGAGTGCACTGAAAAAGTGGAGTGAACAGTGGAAAAAAAGTCAAACACAGTCATTAGTGGAGTCAACACAACCAGGCACATTGTTTGCAGGCTTCAGCAATACCTACACTAAAACATTTACAAAAAGTAGCATTTTTGTGTGTGTGTGTTTATATGTAAATAAAACAGATTGCCATGAGCGTAAAAAGTCAAAGTAAATCTTTAGACATTCCTGTTAGTTTCTGTGCTCACCTCTTTAGCTCTGGTAGGGACCACCAGCGGAGAAGTGTTAGTATAGGACATGCCCTGTCAAAAGTTAAGGCTGGTTTAAAAATAACACGGCCAAACCCAAAACCTCGTGTTTCTTTCTCTCCCCATCTCATGCAGGAGGCAAATACACTTCAGCTGTTCTACTCACGATCATGTTCTCCTTCACGGCCTGCATGGCGTAATGACCAGCGATACCATAATGATTGGAGCCTGCAGGCAAAGGGGCATTTATGAATTTTTACTTTTTTATGAGATATTTTCTCTGTTTTCTGACAGGACACTAGAGAGTGTCATGAAATGAGTGGGAGAGAGAGATGTGGAGGGATTAGGAAACTACCTCAGGTTGAAGACCCGGGTCTCCAGGTCCATGGCACGATGCCCCAGCCCACCCCGCCACAGCACCCCCACATTCATGAATTTTTAAAGCAACAGTCTAGAGTAAATCAACCCATCGCACTGTTGTTTGAGATCACCAAATGCTGTTGAAATAAGAATGAGAAAACTTGGTACAATAGAGACACAGAATAGAGACACAGACAATGCTAATAGATAAGACTCTTTCAGTTTCATTTTCCTGTGCCCATTCAGTTAGCAATAACTGCCTTTTTGCTAACTTGGTCTGTTTTGTACTAAATTTCTCATTCTTCTTCTTATCAACAGCATGCAGACACCTCAAACAACAAGGGCTGTGAGTTGATTTACTCTGGGTGATCCTTTTAAATTCCAGTTACCAAATTCATTAGATGCTCACTGAGAGGGACTGGCCAGTGGCCACAGACGTACCCCGTGCGACCACCCAGCCGATGCCCACATCACGGGCCTTCCTCAGGGCTAAGTCCATGCAGAAGCTTCCTACCACCGGACCCAGCAGGTTCTTCCCATCTACCAGACCGGTGGCCACAGTTTCCTTTACGATGACTGGCTCGCCATCCTTGGCACAGATACCTGCTTTAATTTCTTTAACGTACAGATCTATAACATAACATTCTCCAAATAGTCAGGATGGCATTCCAAGAGAGATTGCATAAAGCACACCACATCATCCAAATGCAATGTTAAGACAACACTTGGTTAGATATCAAACTAGAATTGAACTAGAAATAGAACAACATTGATCTGATAAGCTGTTTTTTGCAGGGAAGGTCTAGGCTTCACAAACATCTCTCCCTTGTTTTGTGTTTTTCATAGCGAAGCGTAAATAACACATCCTGGGGGAGTTATACTGACCCATACGGTTGAGGCCATGGCTGTAGTGGCCCCTCCGGTCCCCCTCCACAAGCACCTCGGCCAGGCTGCGGGCATGACTGGGTCTGGTGCCCACGCTCAGCATGCACCTCTCAATAAACGCCCGCACTTCCGCCTCGGCAATGAGACACCTGGCAGGGGGAGATACAGCCTCACTCACCTGCTCACTCATAAGGTTGTTTTGGAGCCGAGATGGAGACCAGCAAATGGGCAGAAAAGTCAGCGATGGTTTCCATATTTTTGTTTCCTACCACTGTGCTAAATTTCATAAATGATTCTATGGACTATCCTAGACTTTTAGAATCCGAATAGGCATGATTGCAAACATCCTAAACAACATGCGCCTTTACTGCACTATAGGCCTATTTACAGGCCTATACAGATCTTAGCCCTCTGGTTACTGTATATAAGAAGCTACTCAGTACATTGTTTTAATTACAGAGAATCTGAGAGAAAGAACAGGGACAGAAAACCTATTTTTACCACTGGTGATACTGTATATAGTGCCAGTCATGTTGACTGTTATTTTAAGGTCATACAACACAGACATGAATGGTTAGTCCTTCTATTGGCTCGCAAATATGCCTGCGATGAAACGTCCTGGGCGTCTTTCACTGATGAGTCCAATTTCTCAGATTTCTTAGGACAGTGGGGAGAGAGTACAGCAGAGGCTTGACATCGAACAGATGAATTGCATCACCATCGCAGACGGGTCTGGGTCACTGTCTGCCCCTGTTTGTGTACTGCACACTGTACATTATCTAAGCAAGCCCACCCCTACATAAACAGCAAGCCCAAAAAGCCTCAAAGGGTTTTCATCAATATGCCATCCAGACCACTTCAATTATGAAAACAGGCCGAGGAGGCTTACTCTGAGGAGAGAGAGCCGGCATAAAGCCTTGAGTGCAGTGTGGGAGGGATCATCTATCACAACACCAGTGCAGGGTGAGAGGCCAAAAAAGAGGAAACAAAGTGTAAACACGCCACTGGGTTACCAGTGTACCCTGAAATTCAGTATCCCACAAAGCCCACAATGTCTTGTGCCACTATAGAGCTACAGAAGTCTGGGCACCACTGATGCTTTGTATGACTTCCAGAGATCTGTCATCATTCCATACACTGTTCTCAACAAACCAGGGAACCACGTCAGTTAAGACACAACCTTAAGGCCTCTGTGTGTGTGCGTGTGTGTGTGTGTATGTGTATGTGTGTGTGTTTGGTGTGTGTGTGCGTATGTGTGTGTGTTTGGTGTGTGTGTGTGTGTGTGTGTGTGTACGTGCACCCGACTCTACAAGTAATACACCTATACACCCTGAAAAACCCATTCCTTCGTGGCTCCCTTAAAACAGCACTCCATCTTTTGCTTCAGAGTTTTGAGTACATAACCTTAACTACACATGAGGATACCAGGCATGTTTCACTTAATAGGCAGCAATAGCTTGTGGACCTCTGAGGCTTGTGGAACACCCATCCAAATGACTTATGTTGTACGACCATGCATCATTAAGGGTGAAAAAGACTCCCGAAAAGTTCCAAAAGACATGATTATACCTTCAGGGTCTACTTCACTAGGGTGCATATATATAGACATCTGTCTCTGCGGGTTCCACGGCCTTGTGATCCACCCTGCAGGCAGCTTGGCTGCCCACCCCCCTCCTCACCGCAACCACTGTAAGCTAGTAAGTCGGTCCACCAGGCATGATGACAAGCAGTACCTCTGACAAGTGCAGCATTTTGACTTCACATGGCTGATTAAAAACACCTAGGCTTCAACTCTGCTTTAAATACAGGGTTTAAACGTCTGTCTGGTTTACCCATGTATTGCTTCACCTGTGCGATCAATTAGGAAGATTTTCAATAAAGGCAAGTGACCTTTCTTTTGGTGCAGTAGTGGGATTGTGAAATTGTTGGGGTTCATAATGAATTTGATAGAAGTTAACAGCTTTATACCAGAGAAGAACAGCTCTAGTTACATTCAGATACTTTGCCCAAAATCTGCATTTGCAGACTTATTGAGAGGCCAATGTTTACTGAACTTTTCTTTTTAGCTGGAGAGCTAGCCTATAACACAGCAGTTCAAAAGTCCATGGTCAAAATGAATCACAAACAATACCCCACACAGATCTACAGCAAAGCGTGAGCATTTAACATTCTGTGTTTTAAAACGTAGTGGCCGTTTCGAACTGAGAATTATCCCCATCAGGTGTGACCGATACAACCATTTAAAGCACGTCCTCTTAAAATAAAATGTTTTAACACCTAAATAAAAGTTCGCTTAATGACCATTATTTGAGCAGCCAATTTGTCTCGATCGTTCCTATATGCCATGTCAATCAAGCCCTTTTCCCCGAAACATATTTACCTCGACGGCGGCTGTAAATTAAGTGTAGAGTTTTCTTCTTTGCTGTTTGTGTAAATCATTTTGATCAATATATTACCATATTAGGATAAATGTCTAAACGACACAATGTACTGTACCTGGTCATACTCATGGTATTGTCGTTGTCTGTGTCTGGTGCCTGTTAGTCAGATGTGCGATGAGAGACTGTTTTGAAGTGGAAACACCTAGTACGATCAAGTCAGCCAGGTTTTAAACTATTTAGCGTAGAAAAGCATGCAGAGCATGTGTGAGCTCCACCGGCATTTCCAGAAAGGTAAGGTCACGGGAGCAGTATTAGGTAAACCATGTTGATGCGCCAATATTTGCGTCAGGGTTACCTTTGATAGGGTACCTATGCATTTCGTTGTGGCCTACGTTGTGTCAAGAAAGTTGATGCGTTAATCTATGACTTGCTGTTTTGCGTCCTTCAAAATATGTCCCACTTTAAACTTTGTATTACATTAATGCAATGACCAAGATGTAAGAAGCACATCAATGTTACACACCTGTGCTAAGTAGGCCACGATTAATACATTGCTATTAACTAATTATTATTAATTTATGTTGATGCTTTTAAAAAAAAGAAGAAAAAAAAGAATTTCTGAAATATAAGACAATAAATAAAATATTCCAAACTGCTGGAAGAACACCACCTTGGACATATTAAGTAGAAATGATAAGAAAACATTTGCCATAGGCCAACGTGAGGCTACATGTAACATTTAAAGCACCTTCTGACAACTGAAAGCATGGCCTGAGTTTTCTTTCTCTCTCTCTCTCTCTGTGTGTGCATATATGTGTGTGCATGTGTGTGTGTGTGTGTGTGTTCAGGCACCACCACTGCACCGCTGTGGCTGTCGCTTGCAATGGGAGAGGCCTCTCCCTCTTAGTTTCAAAGCCATGCATCTGGGCTTCTCTGTAATCTGCCCTCGGCTCCACATCTGCAACCGCTCTCTCATGTGGGAGAAAATAGAAAGCTGGCAGGCGAGCCTGTCATTTGGACACATATAAATATCGCAGCGCACTGAGGAGTGGCCACTAATATAGCCAGAGACATGAAGGGTGGGAGGCAGGGAGGGACGGCAGAGAGTGAGTATTAGAGACAAGAGGGACTGGTTTCGGGAAATTGGGGTGGGGGGGGGCATGTCATGTTCTTCAAACTCCTCACCCTTGGGTAGCAGTCTCATCAAGATAACCTCTCAAAAGACGCACATGGAAATGGTAGAAGTGGCTGGAGGGAGAGTCATTGTGCTGCCAGTCTCTTGCTGTTTAGAAGTGTTGGTGGTTTGGTTGCATAGTTTATACATCTGGAAAGTTTACCCTTCTTAGAGCCATGCTGTTGTCATGTTGGCAGTGCTGAATCAGCATGTGAGAAAATTAGCAAAACATCTCACAAAAAAGAAGAAGAAGAAGTGTACACGGCCAAATGTCAGAGCATAGGGAAACATGTGACGCACAGATTCAGCCAGGTCCCTCAGACATGTTTTAGAGATATTTCTGGATGTCCTGTCTCGTAGTCAAGGCACTGTTTACAAAACTGACACACAGTGTAATGAATAGAACAGGATTTTTAAACAGCAACCTACAACGTGGCAATTTTAGAACACGATATCCAAAAGTATTTCTCTCAGAGAGAAAAGGCTGTCAGGATGACCTTAATCCCCCAATGATTGTAAAACCTTTGAAATATCTGTGACTCCTGCCTTAGTCCATGTCCCCTGTGTAAATCCTCAAATTCCGCCTATTTTGTCAGTATTAAGTATAGTCACTGTGTCATTTACGCCGCTGAAACATCCCCTTTTCGTCCCGTTAGGATTGAATGTTAAGTCAAAGGCAAATGGTAACAATGTTATACACTGTTATTAAATATTTTATTTCACATAGATCACATTTTTTTTCACAAAAGGAGAGTGAAGAAAAGCATCAGGCTCTACCGAAGGCTAAAAGTAATCTTAATAAAATATAATAATAATACAATAAAGAGTCAAGTAATGCTCAAGTTACTTTGAGGAAATGAAGGATGAGGAGTTTACTGATCAAAGAAAGGTAGATGTTGAGAGGTGGGGGGAGGTGTCCATAATTAGGAGGAGGCTTGATTGGTTTGTAAGCGCTACCATTTGTCTGTCTGTCTGTCTGTCTGTCTCTGTCTGTCTGTCTGACTGTCTACCTCATCATGAGCTGAAGCTGAAGAGATTCATGAAGGTCTGGAAGCCGTCCTCCCCAAAGAAGTCAAAGGAGCCCTCTGTGGTGCCCAGGTGCACCAGCAGTAGCACCACTAGGCCCAGGAGGAGCAGAGGCACCAGCAGGTTCCAGCCCGAGGCCAGGATGTTGTACCACTTGGCCTTGTCCGAGCACTCCTGCGCAGCCCGCATGTCTCCCAGGGTTTTCTGGTCCCGAGCCTGAACAGACAAGGAGGCAAGGGGTGAGGATGGGTGGGTGTGTGTGTGTGTGGAGGGGGGGGGGGGGGGGGTTGACACATAACAGACACTGAGAATGGTGTAAGCTCCTGGGGTTCAGCCTACACTGCTCCATGCATGTCACATAGGCTTATACATTAGATCTGATCTGTTGATCTTCTGTGCTATTCAACCAGTCTGTCAACAAGTGGCCTTTAGAAACCTGTTAAACTGGGTCATTCTCTGTTTCACATTCAAAATTAGCCCGCATATCATACTGCATGCATTGTACATTCCACAATACAATTCTAGAATCCATGCACCAAGAAATATGCTTGGCTGAAAATGAGGTATCCAAAAATGGCCATGTAATGTGATTGCAGTATGTGCCCAAGGCTAGAGAGCAGTGAGTGATGGCAAATAGAGGAAAATTGCTCATGGCTCTATTTTCCCTTCTCTCAACAGAGTTGGTGTTATTGTAGCATGGGCCAGGAGTGTGCCTGGGCACTCCTCTAATCAGCCATTAGCAACATACCAATTACTCCATATTTAAACCTGTGCAAACATCTCTAATTTCAGAACGGTGGTATTACAGAGGATGTGATTTTTTTTTTCTCTCTGTGCCGCTGCTGTGTTCATCCTTCGCTCCCTCCACATTCACATTCCTGTGGTACAGAATCAACAGTTCCACCTTACATGGTGGCTGTAATGCAAAACATGGCTTGGAAAACACACCACCTTTATTTATACTTAGTGATACTTAACAGGCCTTGCACATTCTCCATGCTCAGATGATCTGAATATATTGTTCATTCTCTGCTGTTTAAGGAGAGAGTGAAGCTGAATGCCTTAATCCTGATGTCCTCTCAAACCCTGAACCCTCAACTCTTAACTGGCATTAATCGACTTGAAAGTTCAGGGTTCAGGTGTAAGAGAGGTATTGGGATTCCTCTCTTGTCTGTTTACGGTTTCCTCACAGTGAGATGACTATGCCTATGGATCAAGCCATGCAGAAAGAGCTCACCTTGATGGAGTAGATGAGAGCCATAAAGCCCAGGCAACAGAAGTTGACATAGAGGGTGTTGCACAGAGACCAGAGGAGGTAGTCCTTAGGGGGCCTCTTCGGAGCGTGGCCCATGTTCACCACCGTGGAGCCGGCCGGCTTGCGGGCCGACTTGCAGCTGGTCAGCGGGGTGCAGTCTGATGAATAGCCGTAAGTGCCGTTGTCCATCCTGACGTACAGCGGTATGTCCTTGTGTGTACTGTATGTGTGTTGAGAGGGTGTCCTGGCTTTCAAAGCTGATGACCCCGACGCCGATGTGGATCGCCCTGTGCCCCCTCTGCGTTCTCTCCGAGCAGAAATCCCAGTGAGAAGTTACCCCCACCCTGTCTGTGCCCAGCTTTTATCCAGACACGGAAAGGGTGGCGACACAGAGAAGGCGCAGGCTAAGGTTGCAAGGCTGCAAGGCCAGTGATTATGTGGTCAGGCCTATGAGAGGGTGAGCGAGGCAGGATTGCCACTGGGGCTCTGCGACATGGTCTCCCAAGGGTGGATCACTGGGGGGATGTTCTTCATACTGTAACAGTGGCCCCGAATTATGGTGAGAATTTTTTTGTAAAGCATAATTTTGATACAAAAAATTGGCAAACTAAAACGTGTCTGTGAGGCTACTAACAAGACATGTTTTCTGGATAAGATGCATTTCCGTTCTCTGACTGAATAGATGTGTGTTCTATATTGATATTAGAGTAAAAAAGACAAACAGATGAAGTACACCTACATAGATACACTTGATGTTACGTATTTAGCTTTGCTACTAAACTAAGTACATTAGTGCAGAAGTGCTATTGGATAGTGAATGGTCCATGTTTGGTGAATGATGCCCTCCTGTGGCCAGAACGTTATTAATACACTAATTTGCATGTCAAGACATCTTCCCATTTGCTTAGCTTTCCTCCTTCAACATTCTGGCAGGACAATCAGCAAAAAGAGGGCTCTGGCATGCCCAATATTTTTAAAGTTCACAGAGAGTATCTGCCCAAGAGGCAGGAAAGCACAGCAAGTGAGGGATTCCAGACGCTTTGCACGGTGAAACGATGCGAAAGCATTAGGTAGACCAGGCAACTTTCGCATAAAATCATGAGCTGATTCTGCTTCATTGTAAATAATGTTAGATACATGTTGTATATAGTTCAAGTATACAGTTTATACATGATGTGGCTTATATTTGAGAAATGATTGTATGCCAACCCATTGGTGCATGATCGTCCAGCACATTTGAAAAATTCTCTAACTTTGGCCTGCTGGAGATGGTAGAGGATTTTGCCTTCACATTAACCAACTACAAATTGTTTTAAATTGTCCAGACTGGCACCGTTGGACAATAGATGTTCCCCCAGACACACACAGAAACTTTTTTGTTTGTGATCAAATTGACACTAACGTGGTATTTCTCTTCATTTCTACTGCTGAGACATCGATCTTCTTGTCAGCCAAAATGTAATTGAAGTTCAATTGAAGATCCCACAATTCAATCTGTTCTAGTACTCCCTCAGTTCTCCAAAGTGAGCTGCAAGGGGAAGAAGTCAGATGCAAATAAGAACGCCTATATTTCCTGTTAGACAACAAAAAGACATTTTCAAGACCATAAAATGTTCCTCTGTGAGCAGAGAGGGCTGCTGAGGTGCGACATGAGGGTGGTGGCTTTATTATCTGCTTCTGAAAACATGCCAGTGCCTTCCTGTGCGTGCAGCCAAGTTTTGTTTTATCTGCAATTGAATGCAGCAGTGCGTGTTGCAGTGTGTGTGCGTCTACACAGCGAAAGGTACTGTAGGTGAGACACCAAATACTGAGTGATGGAAAGAAGGCAAAAAAAGTGAAGGTATCTAAGCATCACACCGCATTCTCCCCCAACCCCGCATTCACACACACACACACACACACACTTACTCACACAAACTCATCAACAATGATACACTGATTGACAGAAATACACACATTTACACATTCAAATAGCTGGCATTCATTTTTAATTAGAAGTTTTTCCTTCAGAGTTTTTCCTTCCATCCTTATGGATGAAACAATAATTGCATTACAAAACTGTGTTAAAGTGTTCAGTAAAAAAGGATAAAAGAATACAAGGAAAGGGCCAAAAAATAAACAAATAAAAAATCTACCTGCCTTAGGCCTACTGTGTTACTGTACTTTCATAACACTCAAAGATTCAGAGATGTATACGATATTAATTCAGTAACTGTGTTTGAGAAAAGAACTAACACTCAAATGATCAGCCTTTGTACTAATCTGTCTGTCATGGCTTAAAAAAAGTTGTTATACTTATATTTCAGTCTTTGGTCTATGTATATCTTTATTCCCTCCATGACCATGCCAAAGACAACGGCAAAGACAACAAAAGCCACGCCAAGGAAGTTGAGCCAATAAGCAGTGGATCCATGCCTACTGGCGCCTTCAAGGTCCCCGACCATCTTCCTGTCCCGTGACTGTAAGACAAATATTTATATGGGGGGGGGGGGGGGGGGGGTGCACGATTCGTGCCATTTTATTCACATATTCATAAAAGGCCTCAATTAGTCAAAAAAGGTTTGTTTGGCACACACACACACACACACACACGATTTGAATGCAGAGTACAGCATCCATGTATAGTGTGGTGGCACACGGCAGCATGCTTTCTTAAAAAACAATGAATAAAATAAAAATATATAGTTTTAAATACGTATAGCCAGCATTGATCTCACACTCACCTTTATGGAGTAAGAGAAGGGTATTATTCCCAGCAGTGGGCAGCAGTACAGGCTTATGACCGACCAGATGATATAATCTCTCGGCATGGCCTGCTCTGGCACCTGCACTTTGATTGATGGTGTATAATGCATAAGATGGTTTGATGATATCTATGCAATGTTCTCTGTTAGGTCCTTTAGCGATGAGAGCCGCCACTAGAAAGCTGTTGCTTCGCAGTCAGCAAGTTCAATCTGGTGCATCAAATGCATCAGTTTTAAGCTCACAGCCGACAGGAAAGCACCCTTGGTTTTGTCACGGCTCTGCCCCTTTTGTCTGAAATGGCAGCCCTTTTCAATTGTGAGTCTGTGCAAATTACGTCCCATATTCATTTGTTGTCCTGATGCTTGTTATGGTTTGAGAAACCTTTGTTTTACCATTTCCTCTTGTGAACAACATCCTCCATATACAACTGAAAGTACTATTCTGATATGTCTGATTGGTTCTCCAATCATGTTTTAATAGGCAACACCACCCGCTTGCTCTGGATCTGCAGCTTACAAGTGGTCTGAGCAGCAGTTGTGAGGAGGCCTAGAATGTCAGACAGAAACGCCAATGTAGGCCTAGCCCAAAGTCGGAAATTAGAATTTACTGTAGCGGACACAATCAATCTCAGAGAAATAGACTGCTTATTCAGTGATGTTTACCAAAATGATCTAATTTAGCAGGTATACCGATTCAAAGATCAGCATGATCTCGCAGTAAAGCAGTGTTGAAATGTTGAAGTCTGACACTGCTGTGGCTATGTTGAGGGAGTTTCAAAGGATTTTGATGGCCGTCAGTGTTGAGTAATCCTGTATAGTTAACCCTGCCAGGTTTCAAAAACTGAAAATGGTTGACAGTTGGTAAAATTCATTAAAATGTAGAAGAGTAATCCAAAAGTAATCAAAAAAGTAATCAGTAAAAGTAATTGAAATAGTTCACTATTACATTTTAGATAAGGTAACTTGTAATTGTAACACATTACATTTCCAGAGTAACTTTCCCAACCCTGTTAAAGACTAAATTCCGTGGCGTGCCACAGCAGTAGTTTCTAAGCTATGCACACTGTATTTTCCTGAGATCAAGGTAACAGGAAGCCACAGCAGCTTTTATTCATAAAACCAAAGTTGTGTGCAGTTTCTCTCAACTCACCCACACAGTCACTTTAACCCAAACATACAGTTTTTTGTATGACAGTACAGAGATACACTAAAAACAGTATACTCTGCACACCTCAGTATAATGATTTTTCATTTGGGCCATAGTGTTGGTTTATTGAAGGCTAAAGTGTCCAAAAGAGTTTGTAACTGAGAATAGTAAATCTATTAAAAAATGAATGTCACCAATCTGCACTACTGTGCCAATTCAGCAACTGTAAAAATGCACTTGTCAAAGACAGAGTGAAGTGAAAACCATGACATTGTTATTTAGTCAGGTAGAAGCTCAAAACAGAGGGAGGGAGTCAGTGCTTCTCAATCAACTGAACTTATTGGAAATGGTCAATCAAAAGCAAGTGACATCAATTTAAATGTGTCAAGTTTTCCCAGGATATGACAGCAGTTTAATCATTGAGCTGATATGAAATGATCAGGTCTAAGGCAGCACATGAAGACAGCTGAGGATGAAGGGATTTTTTCATTTCTGTTGAGAGAGAGTGGCAAACTGAATATGTTCATTAACACTTAATATTCTATATTCTATACTTTTCATCAGTATGCCAATTAGGGCATGGTGAGACTTGACTTTCCCCCTATCCTTGTCTGTATGACATGATTGTCATGTGTGGATTATGTGGGGTATTGGTGCCATGAGGTTCTATTGTACTCATTACTTGTGTGGGCTTTATTGTTGTCATTGCTAATTGAGTGTTGATCTGATGTTCGCTCCTGAGGGTCATGCCTAGCTGGTCCTGTCATTAAGTGGGGTTTCAGGGGTCGTGCTGACCGCAGCTGGGTTGGACATGGATTGTATGATTATGACATGATTACTTGTTGTCTTAGAGTACTTAAACTTGGGTTCTTCATTCGCCTCTTTAGAGACATGCTGATCACCGATGCTTTATGTCACTCTGTGTGTGTTCTCCTGCTGTGCACAGCAGAATAAAACTACTCCTTGATTTAAAGTGTGGCCTGGTCTCCTGTCTTACTGAAGTAGCCCAAAAATGACTTTCACTACATAACATCCAACCAGTTCACAGTAGCCACTGACCACTGGATTATGGCTCTAATACAGGGTTAGTACTTGAACCTCGGGTCACTTGGGTCACTGAACCTCGAAACGTGCCATAGAACACCAAGATTTACAATAGACGCAAGAAAGAATGGTCATGGACTCAAAGTTTAATATAATCATGTTTTATTTACTTAAATTACAAAATATGCACAGTGTACATTCACTTGGTTAAGGCATCAACAAGTCATGTTAGCAGAATTCAACTGATTGCAGATCTTCTGACTAGTTGACTGAATAAGGGAAGGGATGTTTGCATCGTTGCCTCTTTAGTTTCAAAATATAGACATCAGTCAAGTCAATACGTTCAAGAGTCACTTCCTCTACAGTGGACACGATTTAACATTAGGAATCAGCTACGAAATCCCCTACAATCATACAGTACCGTACAGACTAACTGAATGGCAGCTTACTGGTTCCCAATTAGTAGAGGTGGAAACAGACAATTGCTAGCTGACCATTAGTAAAATATTAAACCAAAACTGAACAAACAACCACTTTCATTTCCTAAATTCAAAATATATTGTGAATCTTTTCATACAGGGACTCAGACCTCCAGTAGATCAGCCCTGAGCAGCTAGCTTCTTATTTCATAGGAATCTGAAAATGTTAGCGATCCAACTGCATAATGACCCATACAAAAACAGGCCATAGTATTTAAGTTGTTCATAAAAAGGCCAGTCTGCTCAGCATAAGAAGATATGTGGAGGACCATTCTGGAAAAAAGTGAAATTAATATATAGGAAAAATGGAATGTTATACTGTGTTATACATTGCATGCTGGTCTGGCCAATTCTGTACATGGATGTACAGTGATCTTCTCTGAACTGACAGGGAGTTACAAGTGAGCCATGTTCAGATTCTCAGCCTTTTTCCGCCGCATTTTCCTCAGTTAAATCATCACTTGAATTCAACTACTCAAGGCAAAAAAAGGCATGTTTTGTTCAGCCACAGTCAGATAATGCTACAGTGATACATACACAGTATTATGGTTGCTTCACCAATCAACAAAAAGTTTGACAAACAGAAACCTGGATTTCAACCAGATATCATGAATGGTAAATTGGGGAGGAAGAACATTGTGAAATGCCATTATCTACCATTAGGCCTCAGTCACTTTGGCAAGAAACAGACTGCTTGTTAATGCGCAAGATAAAGCAAGACAGTAAATTACCCAAGGAGCTTTCTATCTATTGTATGGCATTTGAGTGACAAGCTTTTCTCAGATAAGCAGGACGGCAAGCTGATAGCAACCACAACATGTTGAAATGGGGGGGTGGGGTGGGGAGCAGTGCGCCCTCTGCTGGGTAGAGTAGAGCATCACATCTTTGAGGAAGCTGCAATTGTAGATGCTCCGCCTTGGGTGTACACCCGCACCCCAGTCTAAAACAGAGAACAATGGTCAGTTAAGGGAGTGGGACAAGAACTGATATCATAGACATAGATATATTATATTGATTATATGTATTATATTGATTGTATACTTGAATATACAGATAAAGATATTATGCTGTGTTTTAAAGTCGACAACAGAAAAAAAATAATTGTGCATTTTCGTAGATATTTAGTTTTCTAAAATCTAAATCTAAAATTCAGATGTCTGCACATGGTCTTACTGAAGTGAGTTAAAAGGACTGGTCATTCCCACTGGCTGACCAGGCCAAAAATATCACAATAATGCACCTTTTCTCAATCTGCTGTAGCCAAATGATCTCAGTATGCACAAACAACACATGTAAGTGGATAGAACCTTATTTCTGCCATTACCTCCTTGTTCTCAGCATTGTATTTGTTAAGCAGAGTCTGAACTCGGTTCCCATAATCAGGGTGGACGGCCATCAAGTTCTGGACCTGAGAAGACAGAAAAAAAAAAGAGAAAAACAAATCACAGACCAGGTGTGACATCAGCTGAGCCGAAAGAATGAATGCAAAGGAAGGTGTTGCTGATGAGGAAAGGCAGTGTGGTGAGGAAGACCAACCATGCGTTTCTGGATGAAGCGCTGGGCTCCCTTTAGGGCACCCGCCATGTTCTCACACAGACGCTGGCGCTCAGCGGCGTTCAGGACTTGGGTGTAGAAGGTGCGCACCTTAAGGAGTAAAGACAGCAAATCACAGACATCAGTTTCAGATGTCCACAGAAAAGATGCTGAATCCATTGTGCGGGGGATTTCTCATTGACTTCACACTAATATACTGTATCACACAATGCCATCATGTGTCTGCAGGACATCTAGAAAGAGAGACTAGGCAGAAGTGGCAGAAGGCAAAGACAATAGACAGATACTTTCCCACAGGAAATGCAAGCATCCCGTAACATCCCAAAAAATGCCATACCCATGAGACACACACACACACACACACACACACGCACTTCAACAGTACAGAGGAAGAAATGTACCTGTGTGCCGTTAAAGTAAAATTAAGGTTAAGTAGAGTGTGAAAGGAGGGATGTGTGTACCTGAGTAACATTGTCATCGTCAGCGCTGTTGTAGCGAGCCACGTCGGGAGACACCTGAAACTTGGACTCCACGAAGCGGGGCTGAGTGTCTGGAGCACTGAAGCTGTTGGGGTAGTAGTTAGGGGCTCCAGCTGCAAACATGCAACACATCCACACATCAGTCACCCTTGCTCCCCACGAGCACCTCATGCGTCTGTCTACTCAACCTAAGCAATCTTGGGAAGGTCAGTCACCGCTCAGACATTTCACTGGTACCTTAAAGGAGAAATACTGAGGTCGAGGTCACCGAGTGCTGTCGATAGGAAAAAGAACAAGAAATTTTGAATGCCGAATGCCGCACAGACACTCCATTCAGTTAACATTAGCTGCCTGTCTGCTATTCGGTCAAGGTTGTATCAGATTTTCTGGTTCCTACTGACAGCACTTGGCAACCTCAAACAACAGGGCTATGGGCTGATTTACTTTGGCTCTATCAACTGGTTCTGCCTATTCTGTTGTGCTCTAGTTAACAGTTAAAGAAGCATTTGGGCACATTTCAACACACTGTTGTTAGAGGGCTTAATGTAGAAACAGAAAACACTTGGTAACAATGAAAACAATGAAAATCCCATTCATAAATGGGTGAGGTAGCTTGCTAACACTGTCAGCGTCCTAAGTACTTACAAACCACAGCTACAGGGGAAGACAGCTAATATCAAAGAATCTGCCCCACATTATTTGTGCTGCTGTCAACATACTGATTAAGCACAGATGAGGTCATTGATGGACTTAATCTATTTCTGCTCTGGCCCCTCTGCTTCCCCAGTCTCTCTCTCCATGTAGTAACTTTGCACTGTGGTGTACTGTGTACTGGTCTGTGTTGTATTGTGTGGTGGTTTGTGTTGTATGCTCTTCACCATGTATTAGTTACTGTCTTCATGTTGGTGTCTGTCTTCAATGTTTATTTATTTTGCTGTATTCCTTTTTAAACGCCTGGCTGCAATGTCATTTCCCCTGGTGGGATAATAAATTTGACCTGAACATCTGTTTTATTTTGTAAGCGCAGTTGAACCCTGGGGGGTATACTACGAAGCCAGGTTACTGGCTAAAATGGGTACATTTTGGAGTAACCGCTGATCTAAAAACAACATGTCACTTCAGAAACAACTGATGCTCAATGGAGGGTTAAAGATCAGTGGTAACTCCCAAGCTACCCGGGTTAGCCAGCAGCCTTGCTTAGTAGTACAGGTCCCTTGCCTCTATTTGGAGTCATTTGCAAGAAACAGTCATATTTAACATAAAATCCCCACGGGCTGTGACCTTACCCTGGTTGTCTCCCATGCACATGGGGCCGTCCCTCTGGTAATTGGCCACGCGGGCCCTGAAGGGGCAGTTGACGGGCAGCTGCAGGTAGTTGGCACCGAGCCGGTGCCTGTGTGTGTCTGGGTAAGAGAAGAGCCGACCCTGCAGGAGGCAACACCAGAGACATTCCTCAAACACACAATGGAAGGAAATGGACGTGTGGACATAACGACTTCTGACCTAGACGCTGCAGCTGCAGCCGTGCAAGTGTGGCACTGGTCAACATGTTTGTGCAAAACATATGATTTATCCATCTTTATGTAATTTATTTATTTATTTTTTTAAATAAAAAACTATTTATATATAAAGTTATTCTTTTAGAACAATTCCTGCATGGGTACCATTTTTACTACAAGTTGTTTTCAGTTGCCTATTTCTGCATTTAAGGATTTAATTTAAGTTTTCATCACTTACAAAATAAATAATGATTATCCACACTGACAATTTTGTTATCATAGTTATTACGAAATTCAACGGCTAAGTTCAACAGATAAAAAAAGAACCAAAGGTCCATTGACATTGTTACATGTATTCATCTTGGACTGTTTGCAAGTTTCTGACCTGGAGCATTTTGTCTGGGCTGGGCTCAATGCCTGGAGGCATGTTGCTTGGATCAAAAGCCAGCTGCTCCACCTCTGCAAAGTAGTTGACAGGGTTTCTGTTGAGGACCAGCTTCCCCACTGGGATCAGAGGGTACTCCTTGTGAGACCAGACCTTGTGATAACAATGACAATGAGAAAATGCTTTTACGACCTTTTATGAAGAGGTTTTGTAAATAATAAAAAAAAAAAGCCTGTAATCCATTGTCTTTTTAAAAGCATTGGAATATTAGGCCATCTAGTGGTGAAACTGTGCTATAGCCTCTGACCCAATAACAACAGCGCTCGGGGTGGTGCTTATGTAACGATGACTTATGAAGTTGGTGAGCGTACCTTGGTCAGGTCAAATGGGTTGAATGGGAACTTCTCTGCCTGCTCAAAGGTCATGACCTGTATGTAAAAGGTCCAGGAGGGGAAGTTGCCATTGGCGATGGCATTGTAGAGGTCTCTGATGGCATAATCAGCATCAGTGGATGCAATGCGGTCTGCATCTGCGGGGTCCAAGTTTTTAATGCCCTGGTCCGTCTAAAAGACAAAGACTCTTGAGTTGCTAAGAGACAGGGAAACCACAAGCTTTCTCAACAAACACAAAACAAAACAAAACTAAATAAAACAACAAAAACCAACTAAACAAAGGTGTTAGTTGTGTTACCTTGAAGTGGAACTTGCAGTAGACAGGGTAGCCTTCAGCGTTGACCATTTTGAAAGTGTGGGAGCCATATCCGTTCATGTGTCGATAGCCATCAGGAAGCCCACGGTCACTGAACAGGAACGACACCTTTCCAGAGGGATTGATAATTATGATTGATAATAATAATAATACCACTGCCAATAATTACTTTTTCCCATGTATCCAAAAAGCAGGACAGATCATCAACACATTAACTCATGTAGGAAGACATCCTGCACTGGGGCAGATGCTGACTCAACGGTTACAGTTATGGTTACAGGTTCTTGGCAGAGGCTTTTGTCCAAAGCGGCATACAATACAGAAACACTACATGAAAAAATGACTCTAGAGGCATACCTGATGGAGAGATTCGGGCCGGAGGCTCCAGAAGTCCCACACCATGTCCGGGTCTTTGAGGTGGGTCTGGGGGTTGCGCTTCTGGGAGTGGATGAAGGACGGAAACTGCAGACACAAGAGCAGAAGGTGGGGTGAATTCAAGCCAGGTGTTTCGGCAGCTCAGCCCCCAGAGCACAAACAGGCACAACACAGGCCTCACTGACCAGCAGAGCATCCCTGATGAAAAAGATGGGTGTGTTATTTCCAGTCAAGTCCCAGTTGCCCTCTTCGGAGTAGAACTTGACGGCAAAGCCACGGGGGTCTCTCACTGTGTCTGCAGATCCTGATTCTCCAGCTGAAACACAGGCACATCTGAGGTTAAAACCAGGGGGCAAATACACAGACACTTCTCCTAATTTCTTGAACTCTCCCTTCATTGCATTCCTTTTATAACAGCCCTAACCTACACATGGGTTGGCCACGTGCATCCTCTACGGTGAAATAACAGTGTCAACAAGCCGCTTTGAGGCAAGGGTCAGAGTCAGTTTATAACCTGTAAAATTTGGTTGTCAATGGCAAAAGAACGAACAGCTGATGAATTTCTCAATGAGGGAGAGTAAATAAAATCCAAATTGTCATGTTCAAACTGTTTTTCTAAAATCCCCTTGTCATTTTGATGTAGTGGAAGATACTAGCTGCAAGCATGACTGCAGCTGTACTGTTGATTCAAAGGACTTTAAACATCTGAATGGCAAAAGCAAATAGTTTCAAGGCTACAAAGATGAATGGAAATCACTGTATCAAATTTCAATTAATAAAAGCTACTAGTTTAAAATGACATCACTCAGACGATTGCACGCTCACACACACGCAGACACACACACACAGTTACACAAGGGCATGAAATCCAAGCAAACAGGCAGAGCAAACACAGAGGAATTGCAACACTAGCAGGGTGGCAGACAGTTACATCAGATAAACATTACAAAACACTCACTGACAGAGACTTTTGAGGGAACTTTATTGGTAGTCACTTGGTAGTGCCTGGCAAAAAAGACAGTCTGCCACTAGACTTCAGGCTACGATGACAAGGCCTAGCCTACTGCTCACACTTCTTCATGAACTACACGAGGCTCTTTCAAGTCAAGATCAAAACACTGCATCACAATCCTATATTAGGGTGCTCTTGAGGTTGCAATTTGGCTTGGATACAAAATATCCCTTGCAATCATCACGCCAGCCACCTGTTACGACAGAGTTTGCTAGTACCAAACAGTTCTCCTATCAGACAATGAACTTGTGGACCCACACCCCACTATTCCTGCTCAAAAGAAAACCACACTCAGGCCAGGGTATACTTATTAACGCCTGAAACATTCTCTTAGAGGGGTGCGTCTGTGTAGATTCTTATTCATCCAGATCATGGGAGTCAAGGTGTTCAGTTATATGCAACTGGACTTCTTGTAGCAGCTTGAAAAAGGTCCAAAAAGAAGTCCGGTTGCATATAACTGAACACCTTGACTCTCTTAGACGGAGCTCTGCTGAACACGTTTGAAGTAGCTAGCATTGTTTATGATGAAAGCTAATATTTACTAAGGCTTCCATAATTAACAAACATCTGGTCAGACGAACATTCACATATAAGAACATTTATAAGGAGAATCACTCAAAAAGAGTCCAAGGTTTTCATCCCCAGAGATCCTGTGAATATCAGTCCACAAAGATTGTTCCCTTACCCACAGTGGAGAAGCGGATTGCTATTGGTGTGGTCTTGCCCACATGCTCAAACACCTTGGCCTTGCAGTACCGAGAGATGTCATGGGTCACCTCAAAGTAGCCGAATGCTCCTATGGAGAAGAGAGCAGTTTCAAAGGATAAGCAAAAACATTTTTCACTAGCCCAATTTTTCACTAACACACAATCAAACAAAACATTGAGAAAACACTACGCTGACAATAAAAGACACACATTACAGTAGTTGAAATTACTTCTAAGAATAATCCATGAGCGACACTAAAATAGCCTATTACTTTCCAGCCAACTGCCATTCTGCATTGTAGCAGAGTAGTAGGAAGGGATATCGAGGTCCAGAACAGTCAGGACTTTGTCAGGCATCACATGACTGAGCCAAATACTAGGATCAGATTTCAGAGGCCATGAACAAGAGGCTGCCAAATGCTTTATTTTGCAACATTTGTCAGGGAAAAGGGACAACGCACATACTGCTTCCTGACTTGGGCAACTCTTACCTGCTCCTTTGGCATGCACCACTCTCTCTGGAATGCGTTCCCGGTCAAAGTGAGCCATCTCGTCGGTGAACACCACATCTTGGACCAACAGGGGTCCACGATGGCCTGCAGTCATTTCATTTAGCTTGTCTCCAATTGGCACACCTGCCCCTGTGGTCAGCACATCAGGTCTCTGAGGAAGATAATATTATATTGTCAAAGTATATGTAATGTAGGCTAATGCAAAACCTTGACTCTAATGCCAGATTTCTTAAAAAAGTCTACTCAATTATTGTCATGCACTTGGAATGTAGATCTCATAAGGGGAAAACGCATTTTCCATTAACATTTTCAAATAACACAAAGCCAGAGTAAAGCAACTGTTTATTAGTTTACCAGGCCTGCATAGCTTCTGCAGTTACATTTGCCTATCTTCAATTTTTTTTTTTGAATGAAGGCTATCTGGCCAGCATGGCCTTCAACCTGAGGGTTACTGCTAAATACTCGCAGCCAAGGGTTAAAGTACAAAAATCAGTTACGAATCAGATTTGATATTCGTAGAGAATTACTGCAAAAATTTGAGACGATACAAGTATCTGTAACGTTAGCGTTACATGAACAGATCTTTGCAGGAAGAATGACAGCAAAACGTTTACATGTTCCTGTCCAGATTAGCTGCAGATAATTAAACCATCAGCAGATATGACAAATAAACACTAGAACAGATTTTATGCATTATAGGTGCATGGATTTCGTGCAAGTCATAATATAGTCTACGACTCCGTTGGCTGCCAAACACAAAGAGCTTAGCTGACAGGCAGTCGTGTCAACTTCGGCTAACGTTAACGTCCAGACTTTGCACTTGTGACGTTGTTCTTATACAAAGTGTCCAACTATCACATCACTTTTTAGACTTAAAGAATAACAGGATCACACAGTATCAATACACATCTACAAAATCCAATTTCGACCTTACAGTTAAAATGACTTGCTTCTTTATGCGACCCGAAATGACCTTAACCCAATTTCCTGAAGTGCTAACATTATCTATCTAGGGCGGGCTGGCTACGTTAGCTGGCTGGACTGAGCTGTAAATTTAAGGTCCAATACATACCTGAGTTCCTCGTCCCTGCTTCCATAGTTTCATTTGATCGGTTGCTTTCTCTCTGTTGTCTGCCATCTTCCTACAAAGAAATGCTACAGTGGCGAAAAACAAGTTCTAAACAGTCTAGACCCCTCTGCGTCTTCGGTTTATTCTGCGTCGCTGTACTTTAGCACTAGCAAGAGACCACCCCCTCTTCCTACCCCGACTCCTATTGGCTGCTTGAATGGACTTGACCTACTTCTGGGGACAAGGAAAAAAAAACATTTCATACAATGACGAGTCCACATGGAAAACAGACCTTCCCCTGTTAGATAACAAACACCCTCCAAAGCCTGACTGAGCATTTTTGTTTTTATTATTTAAACAATTATTTCGACACATTTTTTTCATATTCTGGGTGGCATACAAGATGTAAACACTAGCATGCAGTTTAAAATGTTTTCATATCTCAATCTCACAAAACATGAGAATACTGTAAATGAAAATATTGCTTCATAATAATCGATTTGGCACATGGATAAATCTAGCTAAGCACACTTGTAAAATGTATTACCAATGGTTGGCCTTTGTGAAAGCAAACGTCACAATAAATAAAAAAAATATAAAAAAATCATGAATGTCAATTGCAGCATAGCTTACAAGATACCCCACCCCAACCCCTGATAAATTGATGACGTTTAGAGATGCACGTTGGCCACAAATGATAGGATTAGTAATAATATACCATATCATATTTGGACTAAAATATCACATGAAACACAGAATTACAATAAGGCCAGCCTTTTGTTAATAAGGGCTGCATGGGTCAGTTAATGATTAGTTAACAGCTAATGATTAGTTTACATTCAGTAGTGTAAAGAAATAGTTATTGCCTAACTACTGTGTAATGTCAGATGTAATGTGAGTATGTAAACAATAAGAATACATATGTAATACAAACTAAACAAACACTGATAGTATTTAAGCATGATGTGTGACTGATGTTTTCATCCACTTGTTCTATTTTGGTAGGGTTTATCAAAGTTGATTTGATAGTCACAGGAAATCAATGTCAGAGATAAAAGTATCAACTATTCATCAACTGCTTCATCATTAAAAGATCAGAAGTGCTACAACAGTGTGAACTCATAGCTACATATGACTGTCTATGACTGTCTATGACTATGACTGTCTAACAGGACACATTATGAAATCAATCTCATGTGAACACCAACCAAATGTGTTTTAGGATATATGTTAAGCATAGTGTTTTTCTTTGTGCTCAGTATAGCTGAAACTCTGCAGAGGCCTAAATGCAAACAACAACATAACAACAAATAAATAATAAACAAAGAGAAAATGAAGAAATGTGATCTAAGTACAGAAAGTATTACATTACATTACATTACATTACATTACACTGTACTGGCCATTTGAAACCGTATCTGATAACTGACATTTCAATGTGATGTAGCAGCTACTGTAGTTAGTTTTATACTACATACAAATATTTCACAACTGCCATTTTTACACCTGCTTAGTTAGATTAGGCCACCCTGTCACAACAATTACAAATGAATTTACCTGGATTTACAGAACCTGGATTATATATTTTTTCCAAAAGCACAACACATGTGACCGACCAAAAACATCTACTGTCTGTTCCTTTACCTCATGAAGGAATCCACTAGTTCATTTAAAACCAAATCCTCAACCTATATAGAAAGGTCTGCTTGTGCAAAAGGCAGAGGCCTCTTGAAAGAGAGACACAAAGAGAGAAAAAAACATTCTTTTTTGATTCCTTCACTAAAGTCATTCTTTTTGCCAACAGGTCAGAGACTGAGTAGGCACCATGCAGGTTGGTGGTTGGCATTTGGGGGAGCCGGTGGGGAGGGGGGTTTGGTGCACTGAGGGTTAGGTCCTCCGGATGGGGTGCCACATGGACACAGGTTTTCGCAACGTGGCCAGCATCTGGTTCCAGTGGGTGATGCCCATGCCCCCGGTCTCTGGCCCGATGATCACATGACCCACATTCTCGCCACGGCCATCATCTGTGCACTCGGCCACAGTCACCCTCAGGGACAGATCCTGCATAAACACAGATCATTTAGTCTGCAGCCTAATTTTTAACATACATATATAGTACATTAGGAATATCTGCCAATGTAACATTCCTCTGATGTTTTTACCTGCAGTACAATGGCAGGCACAGAGAATATCATGGCTTCGTTGAAAATTGGATTTGTGTCATCCCTCTTTATTGAAGTTTTCTTTTTGCTGATCTTCCTGCCCTCCTGAAGGAGGTACACCTTCACAAAGGGGTCTATCAAAGAATCAAAGAAATGACATTTCAGTGGCATTATATGGACTCAGACAATTCCTAACGACACATATTGATGAGTGGCACTGCCACAGGCTTCTCTGTTTTCTCTTGCGCTAACATCAGTATTTGTGCTCACGTTCATCCAACATTACAGAGCATAGAATTTGAGTGTTTTTGTGGTTGTCATGTAATCGTAAGAGCTTTTGTCTAGTGATCCAGTGGGAATCAATCCATAGTCCGGTTATTCAAGGTCACTGAGTGCTGTCTGAAAGAAATTTGATACAACACAGGCTGAATAGTGAACTGGCAGCTAATGTTAACTAAATGGGGCATAAAATGAAACAAAGTGAGCCCAGCTAGATCCCGTATTGCTAGTTAACCCTCAAAACATAAAAAAATATTGGCCAGCGTGACTCTGGATGTAGCATTTTCATCAGTCTCCCTTCTTCATGTATGACATGTACTTGGAGATACGGTGGAATATTTAAGACATATTCCACATTATGTCCGAGGAGATTGATTCTTATTCATCCAGGTCATGGTTGTCAAGGTGTTCGGTTCTATGCAACTAGACTCCTTTTTGGAGCTTGAAGATGTTTTCATCCAAAAGATTCTTCAGTTCTAGCCTGGTGATAGGAATTATCTCCAAGGACACACATCAGTCGTCACCAGTATTCTTATACTCTACGTCACTAAGACAACTAATCTACATAGTCAGGAGGGTGCTAATCAAAGTAGCTTGATAATTCTTAATGTCACAATGTGGCTTATAAGTGCCCCCCACCACATGGAGGGACAATTACAGTTTCACTATTTACTTATTTAGTCTGAAGCTAGTAAATCTATATCTAAGTCTATGGTATCCCCTATTCCCTTGATGCACATCAGTGTAAGTAAAGCATTGTGCTCTACCCTTGTCTAACCTGGTATTAATTCAGCCCTGTGGTATAGGTTCTACACATTTACTCTTTGTTCACAAAGGAAAGCTGTTGTCACACTCTGTACAAAGCCTTACAAATACACACATGCCATACAAATGAATAACTGATCAAAATTACACAATGTGTTTTTTTGTTTATTGCAGTTATGTGGAAAACACTCAGACCTGCTGTGGTCTTGCCATTGGTCCACACTAGGTTCTTTGCTTTAGCCACGACGACTGTGAGACGCTCTGCTGTGGGCAAGTAGCTGAGTGACAGCAGAATTTCACCGACTGCATCAACAGCCTACAGGGAATGAAGGACACACAAGTGTAAGTGGCACAGCCACAGCCCATGGAGAAGTGCTGCTATTTCAGCCATGCATTTTGAGGTTTGAGATGAGACTAATGGAGAAAATTGGCAGCTAGTTTGTCGAACAGGTGGTGCTGATATGTTCACACACTCACTCACTCACACACACACACACACACACCACACACACACACACACACACACACACACCACACAGTCTTGATCACAGATGATTGCAGATTTAAATCATTTTTTATTTTGAATGTATTTATTTTATCGTTGCTAATGCTGTCTTGATACATTATTGTCAATTTATTTAAAGATCGAACCATTACCATAAACCCCCACTGATATACAACGACCTTCGACCCTTCTAAAAAAGACAAAGATGGAAAACGAAGAAGGAGGCTGTATGTCGAAATGCATCTAAAACCAACAACCTACCAAACAACCTTTTTTCTAAGGTTTCTGAGTGCTGTTTTTTTTTCACTGGATTTATTCATGTCCCTCATCCTGGCTTTGGCAACAGCATCACTTCATCACAGCTTTACAGATTCTTAAATTTCAACTTATAAACTGTTGAATTTTAGTTTATAAACAATTAAGTACCAAGTGATGATCACTGCTGATTTTCTGTTGTGTCATAGCCTATGCACTTCTGCTTGATTATCATCTCCCTACAGTGCTAGTCTGGATTTGATCCCATTATGCTCGTTGTCTCAGGAGGCATTTTAATCTGTCCAATCAGCAAACAGAGGGAGGCGTTGTGAATGCAGATCTAGAATGCTATCAGTCAAGGCAGGCTATCAGTCAATCTTTTTAAACTTAAATACCTCAAGCAAGCAATCGAATCTCACTACCGAATGCCAAAACGCTCTGTACAAAACAAAAGTGTAGAACAGGGTCTGGTTTTATTAGCAGGCTGAGCTGTATGCCTGTGTCTCTCTATGACTGATGTTACTGAGCATGTACATTTTGTCTCTACAAGAGCATTGGCCAGTCTAATTAGCATTCAGAAGGCAATGTCTGTGAAGATTCTCATTTATCCAGATCATGGTGGTCAAGGTGTTCCGTTATATACAACTGGACTTCTTTTTGGAGCTTGAAGACGTTTCATCTTTCATCCAAAACGCTTCTTCAGTTCTGCCCTGGTGATGGGAAGACCAGGACATTTAACTCTGGACTATGGGTGTAGCGGTGAGCTGTAAGCCACACCTCCCATCATGTGACAACAAGTGTGATCAGACATGCTAAATGCTTATCTGCACCCACTTCCTCCACTATTGGGTCCCTGATGGCCTCCACCCTGGTATGGCTAACTTTCCCGCTTTCAACTTTTGTCTCTTGTCAACACCTTCCCTCCAAAGGCAAGTTCAAGGTGAACCCCCTCTCCTCCAACCCTATTGTCTCCTGTTCCTGCCATACAATTGCATCACACCCTACAAAGCTGTGTCACTTCCTTGTAATTTATGTATGTACCTCCTTCAAATCAAATACTATATCAGTCAGTGGCTGTCATAGTTGAGCTGCCATTTCTCTGAGTTTAGAGGGTGACTCCACACTGAAATAAACAGCAAAATCATAACTTCGCCTCTCCTGGCCCTTACAACAAATTGGTGTTGTTCAGCGATTCCATCACAAGCACTGAAAATAATGTATGTCCGTGGGCAATGGAAGGCAATTAATTAGCGCCATTTCTCAGGGAATTGTAGGGCATCTTAACAGAGCCTCATTTACACTGTAAATACTCAACAGTGGGGATTACACATGGGAGGTGTCCATCAGACAAACAACAAAACACCAACCTCCTGTGTTTATAAGCACAATAAAGTAAACTACTGGAGGCTTTAAAAATATATCTTTGGTACTGTCAGAGCCTTCTTTTTTTAACTTCAAATAGTTCGATTTCAGTATTATAGCAAATTATCACCTAGACTTTTTTTTAACTCTTTTGATCCGATGAGGGAAATTTGGTCTCTGCATCTATCCCAATCCTGAATTAGTGAAACACACTCAGCATACAGTGAGGTGAAGCAGTGAACAGTGGGCTGCCTGCTACAGCGGTGCCCGGGGAGCAGTGGGGGGTTAGGTGCTTTGCTCAAGAGCACTTCAGCAGTGGTCTGCTGGTCAGGGATCAAACCGGCAACCCTTCGGCCCTAACCAGTAGGCCACAGCTGCCCCATGATTGATTTATATACATGCCCCATAGACTAGTTTATATCATCTGCATTTATAATATCCTTGTGTAAATTATGCAAACATGATATATCATAACATTCAGATGTACACTAATGTAGAGTTAAGATTATGGCCACGGTCACCTTGTTCATGTCCTGCAGGTAAAGCCAGGCGTTGAAAGGCCGGATGGAGAGATCAAGGTCGGACAGTTTCAGCTCGGCCGTCCCAGCGCTGATGTTCCTCTCGTCGGCATCGATGCCAAACGCTGAGAAGCGCAGGCTGTACTCATCCAAGGCAGCTGCCACCAATGTTATGGAGAAATGATCATCAAACATGACTGTGAACGCATTTGTCTGGACCTGAGATGGAAAAGATTGAGGAGTGAGCATGGAAGCAACCAGTATGTCAGCAGGAATCTGCTAATGAAGAGCAGTTCAATAAACCTTCAGACCACAGCATCACCTCCTGACCAGCAATGAACTCTACACGGGCTTGTTGATGTCTATGACATAGCACTCCATGCAACTGTAATTCTGTATTACTGTACTGTTGCATTACTGTGCAAAAAGAATCAAGCCAAAAGAATCAGTATGGACCCCAGCCATCTTAGTCATGAGTTGTTTCAGCTGCTACCATCTGGCAAGCGATACTGAGTCTTGAGGCTCAGACCACCAGACAGTAGAATGAGATGTAATAAAGACAATCTTGAATCTTGAATCATTCACACCAAGAGCCACTAAAGCTGTAAAAAAGAATTCACGTTCTTCGACAAGAACGATTTGAGCGTCAGAACCATAAGTGAGAAAATATGAGTGACTAGAGTAAAAAAAAAGTTACCAGCAGCTCAACTTTATGCAAATTAGGCATGATGCACTTCGGGCTGCAAATGATATGGCAATGGTCACATTATGATCCATTAGATTGACATGAATGAACACATGTATTTTAGCGGCGATTATCATTAGCATCGTTAGCAATTTTACAGCTTGAGTAGCTCTTGGTGTGAACGTACAGTTACACTTATTTGAATATGGTCTCGCCTTTGAAAATAACACAGTTGTGCGACCAGCTAAAGAACAGAAACAAGCACAAGAATGATTTTCATTGTTATTTCATTACAAGTGTCAGATCTAAAGCTAAAGCCAAAATGACTCAAATGATTGATTCTAATTAATGACAGCATCAGATTTTTTCACAAAAGAACTATAGTAACATTTAGAGCTTGGCTGAAAAAGTGAGAAATTTGACATTATGTTAAATCCCCACATCATCCTATGTCCACTGTCACAGGCATGAACATGCTCTAAGATACTAATTTAGATGTACAGTAGGATACCACTACTACACTGTACAGTGATATCCTAATTGAAGATTTTGTACCTCCGGTTATCAGCTTGACTTAACCTAATTTACTGAACGACAGATTGCTACATCATGCCTCTCATATGCATGGTTCATTTCTGTCGAGTTTCATTTCCAGTTGTATCTGCATCCTCTCATAGAACATTAGGCTATGGGGCTACCCTCTGTTCCGATCCACTGCCAATCAATTGCAACAGGGCACTGGAAGTGTATAATTATACAGAGTAGGGCTCGGTGGTGATGGGGAGAACACGAAGTGCCCAGGCTGGACGGTGAGTGAAGTCGGGCGGAACAGCTACTTCCCCTGTGGACTGACAAGGCTGTGCATTGGGGGGGGGGGGGGGGGGGGTCTGTGGGAGTGAGTTAGAGAGTGTGTGTGTGGAGAGATGTGCGTGTGTGTGAGTATGTGTGTGTGTATGTATGGTGGGGGAAGAACGAAGGGGGTAGCTGAGCTGAGCTCAGCATTTTCCCTTGCTACCCGAGCATCCCCCTGGCGCGAGGGAGAAAAAGGCTGTCCGGTAGCCCATGCACCATTATTATCCTGCTTGTGCAACACTGATGCAGCCCCCACGTCCTGGTCATTATCATGAAGTGTGTGACAGGTGGCCTGTCGGACGTGGCATTGTGTTGAATAATGCAGTGTGGAACTGCACAGCAGGATGCAGAATAGCGAACGGAGAGAGAGAGAGAGAGAGAGATAGATAGAGAGAGAGAGAGAGAGAGAGAGCACAAATCAAGCAATAAATAGGGAGCCAAAGAGAGCAGGTGAGGCACACTGAGAACAAAATGAGTGAAAAAATAAGGACAGAGATGATGAAAGAGGGTGAGAAAGAGGGAGGAGGGAGAAGAACCAGCCCAGAACTGAAGAAATACACAAGAAATACACAACAAAGACTCGAGACTCTAAACTCTTTTTTCTCTCCTCTCTCTCCCTGTGGACGGGCTGCCTCTGCTCTTCTCTTCTCTGCTCACCTTGCTGACACCCAGGTTCAGCTCCTCAGGTAGCAGGGTGACTCGGATGAAGCAGCCGGGGAAGTTCTCCTCCTCCTTCTCCAGCAGGTCCTTGCCCTGGTGCAGGTAGACGTGGAGGGTGCTGCTGCGGCTGTCAAATTCCAGCGTCACCTCCAGCTGGCCCACGGTGAACTCGTGGCCAAAGTTGTTGCCGATGGACGAGACGGAACAGAGCGAGTCAGTGGAGAACGAGCGGGGCAGTTGCGAGCTCAAGTCCAAGTCTCGGTTCATCAGCTCGAGCGTGCCCAGGTCCCGCAGGCCGTCCGGTGTGTCGCCCAGCTGCAGGCTGGCCTTACGGCTCACAGACAGTGATGCAGATTCCCTACGGTGGTTCGCCGCGGCTCTCTGCAAAAACACACATGTGGAAAAAGTCACACCCATTTTAATTGTTTTTTCCCCTTCGCTTTGTATTGTCACTTTCTCTGTGGACGCTTCACCGGAGATTCAAAGAGCACACATGCCATTTTTTTGGAAAAAAAAAAAAAAAGATTCAGCATTTAGCCCCCCAAACAGCACATACGATACTACACTACCACACTGGAATTTCACTATGATATTAATGAGCGTTAATGATAACCGGAAGATCGAACACAAAGTAATCAAACATGGTGTCCCCCTTGTAACCACGAAAGAACAGGGTGGATGCAGTCAGGTGCAACTTTCTTATTAACTTCTTTCTTATTATGCTTTATTTTTTATTATTGTTTTTATTCATGCTAATTGATATCTCTTGAACACTATAAATATCATTAAAGAGAGAGGTTAATTAGGTTAATGGTTTAATGGTAGTTTACCACTACAAAACCACATGCCAATGTTAAAGTGAACCCTCACTAGTCCTAAGCCTGAGCTTTCAAAGACTTAATTTACATGAATCAACCAATCATAAAGTTGATAGATGCAGTTAAGTATTTGAGGGTTCAGGCCTTAGGGTTTAGGGCTTAGGGCTTAGGGGGGATTGGGATTCTGAAAATGTTTCTCTTACCTTTTGGCGGGCCTCTGAGTAGGACGTGCCATATTTCTCCTGCAGGTAGCGGTAGTCAAAGTTGGGGTAGGGCGAGGGCGCAGGGAAGGTGCCGGACTTCCACAGCTTCCACAGGTTGAGCCCCACCACAGCAAGTAAGATCAGGAAGCCAGTCACATAGATGCCCACCTCCCAGCCAGGAGGGTTCCGGACCACTGCGAGAAAGAGGGCAGAGAGAGAGAGAGGGAGAGCGAGAGCGAGAGCTGGCATCAACCTTTCACTCCCTCTCCTGTCAACAATCTGTTTACTCAGCAGAAGCCAGTGTGTGGTTATTGTGCGGTTATGTCAAGTCCTCCTCATAGGAAATAAAGCTTTTGTTTGCACTCTATAAGACACAGGCAAAGTGTATTATAAAATAAAGGCAAATATGTGGCTTTGGTTGGGAACAATCCAATCCCACAGCGCAACACATTTGTTTTTTAACAGGGGATTTAAATGTCAACTGATCCCTCTCATCTTAGTGACATCCCAGCGACTAATATTAAGGCCTTAAATGTCATCCCAGCCCATTTATTTATACTGTAATTACGGAGCCATGACTAGAAATCAATGGAAGCCAAATGTCTCTTTTAGGGCACTAAAGGATAGTGTGGTGCAAGGGGAGGTCACTTACCGCTCACATGGTAGTCAGATATGTCCCTTCCCTGAGCTGAGGACATGGTGCAGAGTCCTGCCTGGGCACAGAGAAGAGATGTCAAATATATCACAAGACGATAGACTTGTGAAATAAGACATGCGACGTGAGACATGACTGCCTTGTTAGCCCTGACCTCTCTTGCAGATGGAAACACAGCTCTCGTCACATTCTACCTCACACATTTAATTATCACATGTCCACATATGGCACCTAGTTCCCCCAGCAACGCATCCATTATGCTTCAGGAAACATCTGTGAAAGAGAGAGACGGTAGATCCCCTGACTACATACATGTGTCTGTGCTTATGAGTGTGTATTCTACTGCCATTCCCATACATATATACATATATACATACAATATATCTTACATATAGTAAATAGGGCCAAATGCTTTTTGTATTTAATTGTCTCCTAGCATGAATAACTACAAAGGAAAGCCTGTATTTCCCAGTGAAGGAGAGGAAACCGAGGGACACAACACTGGCAGCCTGTGCCGGGGACGACTTGGCAGAAGCTTTCATAACATGCTGCTTCTAAATCTGTAATGTCTCCTTCTGACTAAGAGCGGGCACATAAGCAACAGAGGAAGAGAGAGAATGAGAGAGAGAGAGAGAGAGAGAAAATGAGAGCGAGAGAGAGGGAATGAGAGAAAGAGAGAGAAAATGAGAGAAAATAAGAGAGTCTTGAGTATGAGTCATCCCCCCACCCAATGCCCCTGCTGCCGAGGCTCCCTGCATCCCCACACTGGTGTGAAAGCTCCAGGAGAAGGCAGCAACGGTGCACTAATGATATGGAGGAAGCGGGGAGAGAAACACAACACACTCATAGAGAGCGGCTGAGTAAACGCGAAGTGGCCATATTAAGTCGGCTGCTGCAGTGTGGAAGGTGTGTGTGTGAGTGAGTGTGTGTGTGTGACAGCGGTCGAGTGGCCATTAGGGAAGCCTTGGTGCCAAGTCGACGAGCTTACATTTGACAGCACCCACCTTTATGGAAGCACCCCCCACACAGCACACACACACACACACACACACACACACACACACAGATAAACACATACTCACTCACTCTCTCTCTCTCTCTCTCTCTCTCTCTCTCTCTCTCTCACACACACGCACCCTGTCTTTCTGTTTCTCCCTATAACACCTTAATCCTTTGCCAACCAATCCCTTTATGAAACCAGCAATACAACACCTGGAGATGAACCTGCTATCTTCAACCACTGTGACAGTCAGCCTTTTTCTCTCTCGCTCCCTCTCTCTCTCTTTCTCTCCTATTCTTTCTCAACCCCCTTCTTTTCTCAGAAAATTTAGCTGTGCTTAATGATTACCCAGAATCCCATAGCACCATGTGACATAGTCCAGGGGGAATTGCCATTGTACAGGCTGCTCAGGTGGCTCTCTATAGTTTAATAAAGCTCTGTCTGGGGAGGTTTGAAAAGACAATGGAGGCGTTACTTCTACGTCTGAGAGAATGTTGCCATGTTGCTGTTGGGATATTATGAGTATATAGTGTGCTGAGAGAGATGAAAGGCGTGAAAGGGCTGTCTCAGCCGACAGAGAGTCAGACAGTCTGATAAAAATTGTTAACAAGGTCCCCTTAGCATCTTTGCTTTGTGATCGCATGCCTGCAGAGATTTCCAGTCACTGAATCGCATCAATTAACTCTTGATTATTGCATCTGATTGGAAGAGCTTGCACCTGGCCATACTGATTCAGTATGAGTACGATTAGTTAACACTGGGTACATTAATTATAATGTAGAGTGAATAATTTTTTCATTGACTGATTAATAGACCGCAAATAAAAGAATTTAAACATCGATCTGGCAAGATGAACCACAGAATGTCTTTTGGCTCAACCAGCATGGAGAGAAAGGACTGGCATGGAGTGCTCTATCTTAAGCTGTACCCATTATGCCAAGCCAGAGAGCAGGTAAACAGAGGCTGAGTGGACTCGGCAGGGAGGTGATGAGATGGTCAAGCCAAGACAGAGGCTGTAGGGCACACAGGAGACAGAAGTGGACAAGACAGAGCGCAGCCATCACACACAATGTTTGTTTTTCGGGAGCGCGCAACCCACAGTTCAGCTCCTCAAACAGCACCTACACAAGAGCACAAGGGCGGTGTCTGATTCCTTAAGCTAGTGGAAAGCAGGCTTCTGCAAAATTCAGAATTTTAGAATTAGCTTTCATTCAATTCAGGAATTGCAAGTGGGATTGATTCAATTCAACTTACAATTTACATTTAATTCAATTCATTTGAATTGCAAATCTGCATCCTGTTTGCTGCCTCAGTTCAAATTTGACTGAAACTCAAAAGTCATTCGCAACTCAATTCTGAATTTCGCACAATCCTGGTGAAAAGGTGACACCAGTAGAAAGGTGACATGGCTATGACGTGTTGGGAGAAGACAGTGAGAGATACTGACAGACAGAGAAAAAGAAGAAAGGGAATGAAGAAAGAGGGAGGAATTTAACACGAAAAGCCAGAGAGAGATGAAGAAGAGAAGAGACAGCAGAGGTGCGGGTGAAAGAGGGGAAAAGCCCTGCCGTGACATGCAGCCTCTGCTGAGTAAAAATGAAAATGTGTACTCCCCTTTATTGGTCCCTCACGCTAAAGCACCAGTGATCAATAATAATGGGCATTGCACCGCGGCGCATGAGGAGAGAAGGCCGGCGCACGAGGCCCAAGTGTGCACCGTCAGCTTCTCCTCACGAAGGAGCGCGGCTCAGCAGGCCCTAATAAATCAACTTTGCTTTTAATCTCGCGCAATGAGTCATAATAAAGTTAACTGCATCGTCGCCACATAGCGGGGGGCTTTTTTGTTTTTTTGCCTCGAGAAGCGCCAAGGACTGGTGGTGGCACCTTGCCGGGGCCCATCTGTGCCAGCCACCGCGGCCAGAGCAGAGCTCTCGAAGCGCTGTTGGGACATATAGCTGAAGCCAGAGAGGCATGCTGCTGCACCATCATGACAAGCAGGTGGGGTTAGAGGGAAAGGGGAGAGCCCAGTGATGGAGCCAGGGGACTGAGAGACAATCAGCCTGACCAAAGCCTGAGATAAGTGAGAGAGAGAGAGAGAGAGAGAGAGAGAGAGGGAGAGAGACAGGAGAGAGAGAGAGAGAGAGAAAGAGACAGGAGAGACAGACAGAGAGACAAGAGAGAGTGAGAGAGAGAGAGAGAGTGAGAGAGAGAGAGAGAGAGAGAGAAGATGGAATCTTTAAGTCTGGGGCCACCCACTCCATTCTGAATCATCGGGCCAATCAATCACACTTAAGAAGGAAAAACAACATCATCTCATCCCCAAAACGGTCCCTCTGGTTTGGGTTTGTCTCTAGTTTCTATTTTCACAAGATGCATCTTGGTAAGGAACTGAAAACCAGCCTCAGGATTTGTTCCCTTGCTAATTTATTTCACTGTGTTTCTCAGTCACTCAATCCATGTAAGTGCACTGTTGCCTTGGGGAATAGGAATGAGGAGACCCAGTCCTCTGGCTTTCCTAGACACAGCCTTGGTGTTTAGCTCTGAGGCAGTGTGTAGGAATGAAATGAATGGCTTTAAGGGAGTAGCATATTCCTTTAGCCCAAAACTACTATCTGGATAGGACTTCAAGGCAGCTACTGTTGGACTGATTGTATTTGGGAGTTTCATTACTTTGTGTGATCAGAGGAGCAGCAATAAGGAAAAGAAACAAATTGGGTGTGATAAGTTAACATTTCCTACTACAACATATGTGAATCTACCATCTCAGACATTTCATCATGTTGATGGGCCTTCATAGGCCTATTGAAATCATCTCTTTAATGATAGACAATAAAAGTACATCACATCTTCCAAAATAAACTTAATTAGAGAATCATTCTCCACCATGATGTGAGAAATGCATCTAATTGACAATCTAATCCTATTTAAATCCACAAAAAAACATCTGTGGGTGTGTGGATGAAGCATGTTGTAGCTACTAAAGTCTTGACACATTTAATTTGTTAGGCCTACGTGGGGGTGTTCTGGCGTAATAACACGAATCTCAGGTGGTTGTCATGGAGAGGGATCACCCACTGGACATATGGTGTTGTGATGGTTTATGTCTCTGAAGCTGTTTTACAGCATACACCTTAATAACTTCTCTTTTGATGAACAAGAGTTAACTCTGAAGGTGATCCTTTAAGGATTGTGTTACACGCGGCTAATAAATAAGCCTGAAGTAACAAATCCTATTATGTCTGGAGAACTTACAAGACCAGGGAATTCAACAAAAATCCTAGTTTCTCAAAGAAAGTAATGAGCTGGTTAATAGGCTACATAAGTATTAAGGGAATATACATAAGGGAACTTCAGTGCCAATTACTTAAATCACGTTATAAGAACCGGCTTCATTTGTGTATTGCAGCGCAAATCAATTTCCCAGTCGATTGTTGCTTTGATGACTGTTGAATGTGGTATCCTGCAATTTATAAACCAGTATGGCTACTAAAACAAGTGTGAAGGTATAATGCTCTATATCTACACGAATGTCATCATAGGCGGAATCACCCTACTCCACCACCAATGCCAAACAAACACGGTGCAGGAACTGTAGGACTAGTGCCTGCATAACGCGACAAGCAGAGAACACTTCATAGGGTCCTAGGGTTCCTACTTAAAAACACCCAGTAACTGCAAGACAAACTGGTCACCCAACAAAGGTTATTCTTATTCTTACCTAAAAGGAGTTTTGTTTTGGTGCAGTGAGAAAGGGGGAAAACTCCACCAGTCTCCCTTCTTCAGCTCACTCGCCGCTATCCATGAAACGCACAGGCACTTCTCTACGCGGGAAATGATGGGCTACCAGTCCAGTGGATTTCTCTGCCGGAGCACAAAATCAATAGGGATTGCCTGTGCTGTGATCAGTCCATCTGCTATTTCGTGCACCGGGCGTTTCAGATGCGTATACAAGCCGCAACCTCCATTTAATGTGCATGAGATACGAGGTCCTGTGGAGACCGCTGCTGAGAGCATCTCTCTTTGAGCGCTCCTCCCGACTGCAGAAGTCCCACCCCTGCAATGCAACTTCCAGTACTTGACCAGAATACGCCGGAGCGCTCAATACAAAGGCTTCCCCCAGCTGTTATTTTCCTTATGCAATGGAAACATTATTTGTCAACTCACATTTGTTACGCACGCCCCGACTCTTCCCGCGGACGCGGAAGCCATGCAACAGTAAAAACGGCCAAAGGTTCTTAGCCATAATAGCCTGCTCATCGGGCTGTCCTCAGAACGTGGCACGAGCGGTCTCGTTTAGGCATTGCCTTCCCTGTGTTTCTGTATGGTGGTTTGTATTTTGTTTATAGAGCTATTTATGCATAATGCTCTGTTCATGACCTGGGTTGTTTGTGTGCATTTCTTACGGTTATCACCTATTATAGGCCTACTTTTGTAGACATGCTAATGAGGTCACAACATGTTTCATCTCTATTAATAAAATACGTATAAAGAAGTTCCCTTTCAGTATTATTCAATTTGTCATACAACAAATCTACACAGAGGTTGAAAGTTCAGTTCATATAACAATGAATGCCTGTAGCTTCATTACAATCATGAAGAATAAAAATCCCAGGCTACCCATGGATAGGGCCTAGCAAAACAGGATACAGATAAAATCAGAATGGGATGAACCTCACACCTATAATGGCTTATGATGTCATATTTGTAAATGCTTGAGTTCAAACATTATGAAACATACTGGCTCAGAGTAAATCTTTTTTTTTTCCTTAAGAGCAAAACATGTCCAGTCCGCCTTTCACAACCGAATACCTCAATCTTGGTATAGATACCTAGCTGTCATGTTCCACTTGTCTTTGGTGGGATCAACAAATGCAGAACAAAATGCCTATGCTGTTTCTTGATTTCGGTCTCAGGTGGTAAGCCTGCCTCCATAACATCAGGGATAAAAGCCTGTTGAATAGTTCCCTATCTCAGGCAAATGAAGAGTGCAAACAGGCCTGGTGGCCAAACTGTGCTGCAGAGAATTCAGATCACTCACAGATCAGGATGGACTTTCCCAGGCTAAAACACATCATAGCTCAGCCAGTCTACTTTGGTTGATGACCTTTGTCTTGAAGCAGAAGGACAATACTGAATGTGTTTTTTTTTTACTCTCCAGTGAAGTTTTGGCACACAGTGTCTTACTGAGGAATTTGTATAGCCTACTTTGGTTTATTCACATAAACTTTGTGATCTGTATAGGGGTCTTGGAAACACAATAAATCTACCATTCAAGTATTTGGGAAATGCAGAGAGAAGCTGAAATGTTTTGTAATTGCAGTGTGACAGTAAGGATGATATACTCTCTACTGGGACATGCTGGATTTCTAATGACTGTCATGACTAATTTAAGATATGACCAAATGGCGAAAAGTTCACATGCTCAACCCTCGTCACAAATACTATTGATCTTTTACCGTGGCATTGCACAACAGTGTTATGCAACCATTAAGTAACTCTCATGATTCAGTTGGAATTACGAAGGCAGTGGAGAGTATCTCATATAACATGATGCTGTATATATTCATTAAGATTAGAAATGGCGATGTCAGGAAGCAATATCTCAGACAGTGTGCATCTGTGTCCACTACACACTACACTACACTTAATTGTCTGTACCATCTATTGGATTACCTCTACTGTGCAGTGGTAAAAAGCTGTAATCATTATATAAAGTAAACAATGGCATTAGCAACTAGCTGAATCACAGAGAGAGAGAAAAAAAACCTTAGTTCACAAGAGCTTTTCAGAACTGACCAAATCAACTCAAAATGAGAACAGAGAACAAGAATATAAATGGGCAAGCTGTAATTTCAATGATTAGGATGAAGTGAATTCTTCTGCCTTTTGGACACAGAGCTGCTTACTGCAATTATACAATTAAGGACGTCTCACTTGGCGTAATGCTACTGTTTAGTCAGCAACACTGTTCTGGATGCGTGTCAGCATTTGAATACACTCATTTACAATAAACACAAGGCCAGTTCTGAGCTCTTTACACTGTCTGACACACTGATCAATTTTGTAAATGCAGTTGGGGATTTAGGCCTTTCCAGCTGAGCGCCTCCATTTCCCTGAAATCACCAGAACAGACTGTTCTCCCTGTTGGGGAGCTGCTCTGCTATGCCTAATGAAACACAATGTCTCCACCATGTGGTTATGTCTCTGAATAGACTTTACACTGCCACACTAGTGCCGTCCTCTGTCTTTGCTGGTGATGTCTGAGCTCTACAATAGACATCTTCAAAAGTGCAGTCTGTTCAGTTGAGCATTGCATGATTTTGTTGTTGTGTTTGGGTCTACTATGTATGCTCTCCTAGGGGAAGGATTTTATGAAAGATCTACTCTGCCTTTTTGCAATCCATCCAGATTTTTAAGTATTGCTCAAATGTTAAACAAGTGTTTTTAAGGACAAAACATCAACAAATGAAATCTCTGGAAATTCCACAACCTGTGTAGGACTACTCTGAAATCAGTTCCTTCAACCACACTGCTTTAAAATAAAACAAACACATAAAAATATAACTTGGCAAGCAAATCATTAGCAGCATATAAACAAGACAAAACACAGACCAAGTCACAGAGTGTATAAAAACATATATTCACTGTTTATTTAATGTTGGTTAACTTGATCGACAATGTTTGACCATCAGCCACGAGATATACACATATAGAAAGGCATGAAAGCTCCTTTGTATGTTCAGTGGCAATTAAAATATATTGATAAAACAAATATACCCACTGCCGATAGCACTACGCATTACAGGTTCAAATGTGTAAATGGACTTGCCAGAACTAAGGAAGTTCCTCCTAGTTGCGCGTTAAGTGGTTCCACACACTGACAGTTAGAACCAGGACCAGAAGAACAGAGAGACAAAAGCCAAACCAGCGCCAATCACAAAGGAACACAAAGAACTTTTTCCCCAAATGTGCACAGTACAGTCGAGGTCGTTTTCTTTCACACGGCGGTCGTTATTTAGTACTGCTGGCTGGGAAATGTAAAGCTTCTTGTTCTGGAGAGGGAGAAGGACACCATGCTAATGAGTTAATGCATGACATTAGTGTGTCATCCTCTCTTGTGCAGAGGTCCTATCAAGTAGATAATATTTGATAGCACTTCAACAATGGTGTTCATCATAACAGCTTCAAACAGACTTTGATCACGCGCTCTGTCTCTCTGACACAAGGACGGCCACCAGTGCAGTCCATGTGTATTCTTCAGTATATAAACATGGTCAGCAGCAATGTGGACTGTGTGTCCAGTTTCTCGGAGAACAAACTCTGTGAGAACAAAAGCTGTGTCGAGGATCCCACCTCCACAGTAGAACTGCCACTGAGCACTGTGTGTGTGTGTGTGTGTGTGTGTGTGTGTGTGTGTGTGTGTGTGTGTGTGTGTGTCTGTGTGTTGCTGGAAGCTTGAGGGGAGACACAAGGCAATGAGTGTATGTGGCGTTTTTCAAAATGTGTAGGTTTTGCAGATAAATGTGGTAACACAGGTATAAACTACCATAGCAGATGTCTAATGGGACCACTTAGAAAAAACACAAAATACCAGTGTAAGGGTTCTATGCTTAGGGACAAGATGACAAAACTGAGCTGGCGTGAAGCTTGAATGCTTTTGTTGATAACCTGCCACAGACTCCACAATAGAATAGAATAAACAATTATCAAGCTTTTGGAAAATCCCAAATTATAGTACAGAAGTACAGTGATGAAACAGAATTTGAGCGTTTCATAATTCGACTTTGGTAATTTGGCGCTATCCCTCTGCTCTCTTAGAAGCAGGTTTGTATATTTATTACAGTATTATAGTATAAAAACAAAAATATCTGTAAAAAATGGCAAATAATTTATTGAAATCTAATATAGATTTTGGGGGGCAATGAAAGACTTGCAAATTCATTTCCTGGGTGTCTGGAAGGAAATGCAAATGATCCTGAATAGCTGATAAATATCCTGCAGCCACACAGGAGCAGAATCCTCCTTTACTGCTATTGACTCAAGGCTGCCATTACCACAGCTAAGACAGAGGGCCTTTTCCAGGGCGACTCATCAATCTGATTTGCACACCACAGCTTTAGAGAGTGTGTGTGCGTGTGCATGTGTGCGCGCACGTGTGTGTGTGTGTGTGTGTGTGTGTAGTGCAAGACTGACAGGCTGTTTGCCGCTGATCTGTTGAACTTATAACCGATCTTTGTGGTTAAGCCTGGATGATGCAGAGCTGGCGTGGTGTACAGTGGGAGGTGCTGGGGTCAGGTGTAGTTGGCTAGGATAGAGCAGTTTGGTTTAAGGCAGTGGTCACTCTCTTGGTTTCTATTGATCTGAGGCTCTCTGAGAGCAGTGGTTCTGTACACTGTTTTCTAAAAAAGAAGCCGACGGGAAAAACAGACAGCTGTTTTAACTGAGGGATGGATCCTTGTGGCTAAAAAGCTCCACTGCAATGGCAAAACACACACATACATTCCATGTGCTGCTGGACTCATAAAAAAAACAAAAAAAAAAACAAACAAAAAAACACAGGGGCCAGCTCGTTTCACTTTCCCCCTTTAGGCTGACACACCTCTCAAACACTCATTCTCCCACTCCATCTAGGAGTGCGACAGTTTTCTACTGAATGTGCAAACTTTTGTCACTCGTAATCACGATAAAGGGAAAAAAACATATTTATATATATATATATAATAGACAATATAGAAAAGGAAAAAAAGCAATCAAACAAAACAAAACAAAACAAAACAAAACGTGTGCAGTCCCTGATACAAACATCCAAAGCCTTTCCCCTTTCAACATGCACACAAACACATACACCCACTGCAAATGCAATCTGCAAATATCAAATATCTGGCTTTGGGGCACACGCTACATCATAGTATGACTCATGTGAGGAAACAAAACCTGGAAGAAGATGTTCTTTTAGTTACTTATGTGCCAAACTTAAAAAAAAAAGAAAAAGAAAAAGAGTTATAACTTACTATGTTGCATAATGAGATCAAGTACATAAAATGTTTAAATACTGTCAGTTCCATGTCATTTCAACAACAATTGCACAGGTATCCTTTAGTAGAGAGCTTTTGTCCACCCAAAGCTACGTGTGAAAAGCTGTCCTCACCCATGCGTTATTCTAAACCCTAACTTCTGGCTTCAATCTTGAGTTACTTGCATGACACAGAAGTGCTCTCGTCACTTCATCAAACAAATCAGCTTGCCTCTGACTTGAACCAGGGCTGATTGACTGACTAACTGCCTGCCATGTACGAGGCAATATTGAGGCATTTTATCTTTTGAATTCAATTTGCTAATCAGTGTTGACTGTCTAAGGCCACTTGGATCTACAAAAATACTTTCAAACAACCTTATTTCACTACCCCAGTCATAACTGGCTGGCATGTGCGAATGAGAAAGAGACAACACATCCTGCAAGTCTTTGGCTTGCCTTTCCCCCTCTCTGTCGTTGCCCATGATTGCATAACATTACTCAGTGATAGAAAAATAATGTTGGATTTAGATTAGATTGAGTGACTTTGGGAAACACAGCCTGAACATCCACTTCCCGTGATGTGCTATCGACACAGACAATCACTAATAATTTTCCACTCAGGTTTCCCTACTATCAGTGTGTGTGCATGTGCTTGTGTGTGTGTTGGTTTGTGTGTGCGTGTGTGTGTGAGAGAGTGCCTATTGAAGACTAAGCAGGGCTGACGTGCATTAAGTGCTGAAGAGGAGGACACAAGGACAGGGTTTCTAGACTGGAGGGGGCTCCTGTCTCTGCCAGCTTGGCCCTCCCTCCTGCTCTCCTCCTCTCTCTCCGTCGCTCTCTCTCTGTTTTTCCCTCTTTCTATCAATATTCTCTCCACACAGCCTGAATGTGAAAACCTGAAGGCTGGGCTTAGGAGCTTAGGACTGCTTGTCCTGTGGGCAGCCTGTGTAGAGTCCTTTGTGGAGAATGAGGGGTGTGTGTCTGTGTGTGTGTGGTGTGTGGGGGGGGGGGGGGGGGGCAGCTCGGTCCCATCTGTATTACCATATCACTGGCTCACACTCAGTGATGGTTCTCTGACAAGCATGTCAGATGCATGAGACTTTCCCAGACGAGTGTAACTCTCACATTTCATCAACAGGTGGAAAGATACAAAGCCCTCTCTCCACTTTACTACTCCAACTCGTCTTCTTGGGTGGACAGAGGGCAGCCTCCTGTGCCGAGGCCTGATTTGTAAAGCATTTGAAGTGAAGTGGTTTGACTGCAGCCAAAAAAGCCCCGGTGAATTAGCTACTGATACCAGACCAGCGCATTCACACGTACCTGCTGTACCCACCAATAATGCTGTCCTTAAGACATTCAATGCCTTCTATTTTTTCTTCCAACATGAACTCTCTCACTCATATCTCTCTCTCATATGTTATCTCTCTGGACTTGATGCTAAGTGTCTTCCAGTTGCTTGTTATTTATTTATTCTGACAGAGGCCGTTAAGAACAAACGCACTGGTAGATGTCCAGAAGCAGCTACATCCCTCACGAAACACAGAGTATGGACTAGACTTATATCAAAAGATACATGGATTATTTAGCAAAGATAGATTCGTTTTTTCAGTTTTTTTTTTTTCCCTCAACTCTTGCGGCACTTCTGTCAAAGAAGTGCTTGTGTCTGATAAGAAAGTTCTAATACACTTTGCCATGTTTTTTTTTTAAATTTGAGTTTGTTTGTTTGTTTCTCTCTCATCACAAATGTTCATCAAACCTTCTCAAAGCCTTATAACCAGATCTGACTGGATACCAGGACAAAAACAAACAAACAAACAAGCCAAAAATAAAACAAAAATCCAAAGCACAACCGTAACACGTGTAGTTAAAATGTATGTGGTGCGAGTACAGCGCATAGTTAGGATCAGCCACAGAAAAAGCTGATGGACTTGTCCAGTTCTCCGAGCGGCGGAGTCTGGTCGTGTAGCCGTGTGGGAAACAGAGGAACACATCGGAACCCCAGCGCGGTACGGTGGGGTGGGGAGGAGACAGCAGGCCAGCTGTGCGCCCTCTCTGGGAGGAGGCATTGCAACAGCGACTAGCGCTAAGCGGTGAGGGTCGGCCCGAGAGCCGCGGCAGAGACGAGGGGCGGGGATTCAGACGTGGAGCGCCTGAAGGGCCGCCTGCTGCTGCTGCAGGATGCGTACGACGTGGCCGAGCGACTCCGGCGTGGAGAACGCCAGGTACTGGCAGCAGAGCCAGTCCTCCAGGCTGACGCCACAGACCGTGTCCAGCGAGCGCTCGGCGAACTTGATCATCATCAGTGTCCGCTTGAGGTCCAGCCAGTTCTGCAGCGTGGCCTGCCGGTGGCCGGGGCCCGGGGAGGCACTGAGCGCCTGGAAGAGGTCCTCACGAGGCCCCCAGAGGAGGCACTGGAGGCAGGCGCGCGCCTCCGCCATCTGGATGCGCTCCGAGGGGTTGGCATTGAGCAGCAGCGCCGCCAGGTGCTGGAGGCCCTGGGAGTAGAGCGAGCGAACGGGAAGCGGCGGCAGGTCAGACGACGTGTACTCACGCTCCTTCAGCTCGGGCGACTCCTCGAAGGGGTTGGCGCGGTGGAGCATTTCGTAGATGAGGATGCCTGTCTGGAACTCGTCGCACTTGCGGTACTGCGTGGCCGTGACGATCTCGGGCGCCAGGCGCGAGTGGTCGCGCAGGGCATTGGCCGCCATTGCCGCTGCGTTGGCCACCTGGTGCTGGGCCAGCGCTGCTCCTTTCTGCTTGGCCTGTGCGAAGTTGCTGATGATGAGGCGTGCCGGGCAGGCGTTGGCCAGGGCCGCCGTGCCAGTGCCCGCGCCCGCGAACGCGTTGTTGTTGTTGTTGGGCTCGCCGTTGGGCACATCGAGGTTCCAGGGGTTGCCGGGCTGGCAGTGCACGAGCAGCAGGTTCTCCAGCCGCAGGTCGCAGTGCGTCACGTGGAAGGGCTTCATGTGCTCCAGGCCCGAGCACAGCTGCAGCAACAGCAGGCACACCTGGCGCTCGTACAGGTCCGGGCTGTGCGCATGCCGCTCGCGGCCCTCCCGCACAAAGTCCGCCACCGTCTGGAAGGGCACCTCGCGCGTGATCACCACCACCCGGCTACGGAGCTTCCCAGAAGCCCCGGCGGCAGCCTCGCCCCCCTGACCATTTTGTGCCGCCACATCAGGCGCCTCAGGAGACGCTTTGCTCTTTCCGCTCTTCATCTTCCTCTCCGCCGTCTCTCTTCTTTCTCCCTCTCCGGGCCGTTCTCCTCTTTGAGTGCCTCGTTCTCTTCCTTCTCCTTCGCCTCCTCATCCTCTTCTCCCTCGCTCTCATCTTCCTCTCCCCGTCCTCCTCCTCCTCTTCCTCCCAGGGCAGCAGGCGGGCAGGGACGTCGGCCACAAAATGCCCACAGTCCTGCTGGATGTTGAAGTGCACTGGCAGGCTCTGCCTGACTGCCAGGCTGTGGAAGAACTGCTGCTGGGTCTCCTTCACTTTACTTCGGCAGATCTAAAGAGCAAACAAACAGAGAGGAGAGGTCAGTGAGTGTAACATTCTCTCACACTCACAGACATTAAACTACACCCACGGGCACTAATAAGCCCACAACCAAAAACAGCATATATTTTCCTTTTCACTACATTTGCCAGGCAATTACGACTGTGGGGACACAGGGAGCACACATAAAAAGCAGGTGTTTATTTTTCCCACAGTCCATATGCTTCACACTTTTCCCTTCAAAAACACTTTGATGTTACATGAATTTAGATTTGTGTACAGCGGCTCTTTGACCAGGGATGTAATGTGCTGCAGTCTTTACATAATCAGCATTGTGGCGCCTGCGTGACCAGTGTGCCTTACTGCCCTGAATATTGTGTACATTGTTTCATTGTTGACTTATACTAATACATGTCTATTACGTATACTACTACATGTTACACCTACATATTTGTTAAATGTATAGAGAGCTAACACCTATTAAAGTCAAATTCCTTGTGTATGTATATTGATTCTGATTCTGATTTGTAAGATGGAAGCCTGTAAGCCTGTGAGTCTCCTAATGGTGCTACAGATGCTCACGTAAGTCCTAGATGGTGTAAATCAGTCATTCGGCATGTTAAGGCCTCCACACATCGGTTCCTACAGCATTGCGGAGCACTTTCGAAGTTGACAATTTCGTTTGCCTCCGCACACTGGCGACGCACTGCAGGCAGCGAACATAGCATAGTAGCCGTGGAATCACCAGCGAATTTTTATCGAACGGCTTTGACAAAATAGACTCGAATTGTAATCAACAGGCAGCGGCAGTGGCGACAGGATTCGACCCTGGTGTGTGGGGCTGTAGTGAAAACAATGGAATAGAATGCTGGATGAAGACGGAGAAAAAGGAAGAGGAAAAAATGGAAAAAAAATCCCTTATTTAATATCCGTCAATGCAGAACAGACACTGTGTATAGTCAAGTCATGCCCACATGCACAATGCAACAATCTCTGTTTACACACACACGCATTTACATTCACATACTCACACACACTCTCTTTCACACACACACACACACACACACACACACACACACAAAGAGAGGCTTCGGCGGCAAAGGACCAGAGAGACCGCCGGGCTGGGATGAGAGATGTCCCCCAGCGAGCCGGTAATGACAGGGGAATAATGCTTTTTCATCTCTCTCCGCATCTCTCTGCCTCTCTCATTCTGTCAGATGATGCAGTGCGCATTAGCGTTTATGCTATTGATCTCACAAATAATGCCGAGTGGAGGGAAGGGTGGATGGCAGCAGTGGAGGGTGGTGCGGGTGGGGGTGTGGGTAGGGGTGGGGGGTCCAGATTGTGGCGTGGGATGGGAGATTCTGCAGCAGGCAGTCAGGCAGGCGGGGGCCCCTGCAGGATTGACTGGCTCCAGCCCGGCAGGACTCTAACTCAGGCTGACAGGCTTCCCTGCCGCCCCCGCTCTCCAGCACCCCGCGCACAGTGTCCCCCCACGTTCCCCTTTCATGCCCTCCTCATCTCCCCCTCTAGACTGATCAAAGTGCTTGGGCAGCCACCTTATCTCTGGGCCTCTGCTCTCTCTCTCTCTCTCTCTCTCTCTCTGTCTGTCTTCTATCCTCTCACTAAAACACCAAAGGGAATCTTTTTTCCCCCGCTCCCTGACAGGGAGAAATTGGGTTTAGGCACTGCAGAAAGAAAGAGAGACAGAGAAAGAGAAGAGAGAGGGAGAGAGAGAGAGAGAGAAAGAGAGGATACCATTCACCCAGAAAACCTCACTCAATCAGGCAGTGGCTCTGCAGCTCTGCATGACATGACCTTTGAATCCCAGCCTACCTGACCTAACGAGTCCCCCTCACAGCTATACATACAGTTCTTTTTAATCACCTCACATTTAACAAATGACATTCCCAAAACACGTAGCCATTTAATTAGAAATGACCCCCCCCCCCCTCGCCATAAAGTCCTGCTGATGAATATTGTGAGGATAAGAAGGCTTGGGTAAGAGGTGACCAGAGGCAACGCCTGCTCATCAGCTCCACTGCATGCCAGCTGCTGAGAGGCGTCTAATGCAGGAGCGACCTGTCTAGGCCTGAGCTCAGAGGTGTTATGAGGCGGGGGCGGGGGCGGGGGAGGGGGAGGGGAGGGAGGAGGTGTGGTGGTGGTGGAGATGGGTAACGAGAGTCTGTGAGAGCTCTGAGGTCTTGTGAAAAGAAGCCCCCTGTCGCTTGCATGAGAGGCTGATGAAAAATTTCACACCGTTTCAGAACGTCGGTGGAAGAGAGAAAAAAGAAGCGGGGGGAGGGGACCTGGCACTTCACTTCTCTAATTAGGGCTGCGAGAAAAAGAGGAGGAAAAAGAGAGGAGAGAGAGCGACAGAGAGAGAGAGAGAGAGAGAGAGAGAAAGAAATGAGAGTTTGAATTGTTGTTTATTTATCAGAGAGAACTGGGGAGGATGAAAAAACAAGCATCTCTCCTGGGCCCGTCTTTAATAGAGCAGTCTTTGAAGAGCGTGGATTTTCACCATGCGTAAATAATGCAATCTCTACTGTGCTCCTTCACTCATCTGCTTGCACGCCTCTGTTCCGCATCTCTCTCTGTCCCCCCACACACTTACAGGCATATTAATGAACCTCTTGGAGCTGTCAGTCAACACACACAAACAAACAGACAAACAAATGCTCCCTCCCAGCCTCCTGCTGAGAAACTCACTAGACCTAAACAGTCAGAGATGTGAAACAGTGTCATCAGCAAAGACAATGGTCTATCAAACGGCAGAATAAAAGACAAACAACCAGAACAAAAAACAACAGAAAAAACAACTGGCATTTCACTTCTTAATTAGAGTGAGTCTCATCACCGTTCTTTTGGCTTCTCATTGCACCTTTGTGTGGTGAGACTTTGCATTTCGAAGTGAAGACACACCACTTGCAAGGCTTGTGACCTAGAAAATATTTCACTTTTTTTCTGTGGTGTGGGGAAGTATGAAGGTGACGAAAAGTAAAGCTTTTTTAGAGTGTCCCCTGGGACAAAGTTTATCAAAGCAAGCGAGATGACAGGGAGAGAAAGAGAAAGAGAGAGAGAAGAAAGAAAGAGAGAAGTGGAAGTAGTGAAAGTAAGAGGAGATGGGTATTGGCACTGACCTTGATGGCGTAGTTGACGAGCGGGTCTTTGGCGTAGGACGCCGTGTAGTAGACGGCGTCGCCGGCCTCACAGCAGGGCTTACCCGTGGTCAGTCTGAAGTGGGACCAGCTGTCCGTGCCGAAGCGCACGTGGTCCTTCTGGCCGGCCATGAAGCGGTCCTCGCATTTGCCGGCCAGCTTGCGCAGCGTGTCCGTGTGCAGGCCGCGGATGCGGCCCACCACCTCCTCCCAGCTGTCCATGCCTTTGTAGAGAGCTTGCCTCTGGGGCTTGGCACTGCCAACCTGCCCAGCTCCGCTGGTTCCGCTCACCCGGCCCGTCGTACGGACACGGCCCGCCAGGGACTCAGCGCTGCGGCAGCCCCGCCACTCACGGCCGGCCGTGGCGCTGTTGGAACCGCCGGCGGCGGGAGAAGCGCCAGTGGCCAGGCAGGAGAGGCTGTTGGCGGGTCGGCCCTTGCCCACCACGGCGGGCCGCTCCAGCGAGTCGGTCGACTCGTGGTCCAGCGCGCCACGTGCCTCCGAACTGAGCGAAGAGCTCTGGCTGGCCGTCTCCCACGTGGAGTCCAGGTCGTAAAGCGGGTTGGCCACGCTCAGGTTGGTACCGCCCGGCTTGGCCTCGCCGCGTGGCCGCATCGGCATCACGTCCCTGCCGTGGTGGGCGCAGGTGTCAGTTGCGGAGGGGCGTCCGCCCGTACCCTTCTTGGGGAGTGGTGGCGGAGTGGCCTTCACTGCTGACTCAGGGGGTCCGTGTCAACTGAGGCGAGGGTGTCGTCTGAGGCCTTGATGTTCCTAGGCTGCTTCAGAGGAATCATGTTGGCTCTGGACTGACCTGTAGGGTCAAAGACAACAGAGTCACTCACATCACTAATAAACAACCAACAAACAACAACAACAACAACAACAATCAACTGGTACAACAGCAGCAGCATCATTAGGCTACCTGAGAACAGGTGGGTCTGGATTTGGTACCTGAATGCTATGAATTCTGTTAGTCTGGGACAAAAGCATCTATTACATCCCACTCACTTTACTTGGGTTTGATATGTGAACACTGCAAACCTGTTACTTTGGACAAAAATACCATCTAAATCCGTGTTGCCTATTAAAAGTCACTCTCTTTACAACTGACTTCATTCTTAACAAATCACATCACAGCTCCCTTAATGTACAAAAAAAGCCTATAAGTCTGTAACTAAACTGCTAAATGAAAATTTTGTGGAGTAAAAGTATGCAATTAAATAAGAGAATGTAGAAAATTAAAAGCGAAGTTGATAGAATTATAACAAATAAAGTAAAGTATAAACACTCCCAAAACAGTGGAGTAGTTATTAAGTATTGTTACATTGTTACTAGACATTGCTGCACCTACAGATGTAGGTCCATAAGGTTTCTGTCTGAACCTGTCTCTAGAGAGCAGAACCAGACAAATCTCAGGGTGACGTCCCCTAGGGGGGGAGTGAGAACTTCAAGAGGGACAGAAGGAAAGAGGGGCTGTCCAACCGCCTGTCCAGCGTGAGATAAAAACTCAAATTCCTGTTTCTGGCCACTGCCACAGAGGCTTACAGAGGCAAGCTAAGGGTGATTTTTGCTCCAACAGCTTTGGTTAATACTGCCCTAATTTTGACCACCAAGCTAAAATACACAGATGCTAGAAGTCATGCTAGATGGAGAGATGGGGGAGGGGTAGTCAAATGGACATCAAAAATAGCAAGTTATAACCATCTATGAATTGACAAGTTGTGGACTTCTATGACAAGTTACAACCATCTATGAATTGACAAGTTGTGGACTTCTATGAACTTCACAAGGCAGCTTAAGCTTGTACATACAAATTAGGATTAAATTAAATTAGGAATAAATAAATAAACAACACATTTAATAAAAAATACACACATAGATACCCCAAGGCAGATAGTGTCTTCTACTGAAACATTTTTAAAATGGAAGAGCTCAGAAAAAAACATCAAAGGGACTACTAAATAAGCTTGTGAGTCAGATATGAAGAATCCTGTTTCACAACCTGATAGCACTTAACATTGTCCACTTAAGCCGCCCCGGGCCCTCTAAAGTCAGTGTAATCTTGACCTCTCTCCAGATGGGCTTCTGCCACTAAGGCTCTTAGGACCATGGACCATTTGTCATCATGGGAACGACAGATCTAGATGACGAATGACGTTATTTAAGTGCTCTGGAATGTTTCCTGACAAACAAACATGGCTGTTCACCGTTAATCTTTTTTCGTCTTCGTTTGGTTTCAAGGTGAGGCTCGCAAGCCCACCAGTTTTATACTGCTGAATGCATTCTTTATCCTATCTCATCTCTCTCATCCACTCATTTCTGAACAGGTGTTACCTATTTTTAGCTTACATCAGGTCATGACACATTTGTTTTCCTGTAAACTCACACAGATACACACACACACACACACGTGCACTAAAAATGTAAACGTACAGACTGAGATGGTTTCTATTCACTCGACAATGAGGAATCAGAATGTTTCACCTCGATGCGCTAATAGACAAACAATAATTTCCTTCCATGTACATGTAAAGATGCATACAAATTAAATCCTAGAGCAGAGACTTGCTTAAAAAAATACATGAATTATTGATTCATCACTGGCTAGGACACTAGCCTACATGCTAATCAGAAAGCAACCATGAGCAGAATACTGCATTGGGGTCCATTTAACCACAATGAACAATGACATGGCAAAAAGGTGCTTTTGAGGACTTGCCCAGAGTCAAATACCAATTATTTAGTTTTCTTTTTCTTAATATGTTAATCACCCTCCACAGTAGAATACTGTGGCCACCACCATTGTAAGTAATCAGCTGTTCTGGTTGACTGGTCTGGTTGAATACAGTTTTTAAAGAGTTTTTGCCAAAAAGCTGTGACTTTAACTAGGTCTAACTAACGGGTTCTTCTTTGCACGTGTGTCTGTTCACGTGTGGTGTGACTCCAAGTTTCCTCAGACTGACCCTGATAGATAGCTAGTTAGCCACTTGCTGGCATCTCGGCACACTTATTGGAAGGTGACACAGAATCACAGCTTGTTGGACGCGTCTACCCCTGGCTATATATACCAAACACACACACACACACACGCACACACACACAGATCTGACTAATGTATGTGTCACACATTTCCATTTCCATCTCAAATACTGTCTCCTGGGACATGCTTGAACTGCTATCAAAATAACAACCCACCCTTAACAAACTCAAGTGGTTTGACTGATGTTGCATTACGCTAAAGAGCTAGGCACGTGTCTGCCTGCTGTGGAACATACACAAAGTCTACTTCAAAAGCCAAGTCGGCTCAGGTCAGGGTAACCCCCAGGTCATACCAACAGTTACAATTCTATAGGGGTGTCATAAATTTCAAACAAGGATTTGGCCCGGGGCTTCCAATTTAGTGTCGGGTTCCAAGTGTTCTGCTCCCACACAGACACACACACACACACACACACACACACACACACACACACACACACACACACATTTCTGTACTATGCCTGTACAGAACACCCTGTCTGGAAGAGATCAGGAGAATATTATCAAGCTGATTTATGACACTTCAGAAAGTGAAAATATTAATATCCATAATCACCTATACTCTTTTGATCCTGTGAGGGAAATCTGACCTCTGTATTTAACCTGATCGTGAATTAGTGAAACACACACAGTGAAGTGAAGTGAAGTGAAGTGAAGTACACACTAACCTAGGACAGTTGGCTGCCTGCTGCAGTGGCACCCAGGGAGCAGTAAGGGGTTAGGTGCCTTGCTCAGGGGCACTTCAGCCATGGTCCACTGGTCAGGGACTGAACCAGCAACTCTTTCGGTTACAAGCCCAAAGCCCTAACTAGTAGTCCATGGCTGCCCCCAATTAGATGAGGGATGACTGCCTTAACTACTCCTGATGATAACTTCCTAGTTTTCCCCTTTTTCCTCTGTGTGTGTGTGTGTGTATGTGTGTGTGTGTGTGTGTGTGTGTGTGTGTGTGTGCACGCGTTTTGATCTATTGGCCGCAATTCCAATGGATCGTCAGCATCTGGTGCTCTGCCAACTACAGGGCCAATGAGAAAAAGTGTGAGGTCAGAGTCACATGGGCAATCCCTTCACTGAGTCCCTTCCAACTCCCTTAGATGCCCAGTAAGATTGCTCAAAAGCTTGCTAAACTCCTGTGTCACCACAGAAGGTAACACACACACACACACACACACACACACACACACACACACACACACACACACACACACACACACACACACACACACACACACACACACCACAACCATGCAACAACACTGAGAAAGTTAACATCTACACAAGCAATTCTTTCTTCTCTGCATAAACTCCGCATCAGAATCTAATGTCATCCTCTCAAAAGCTTATAATTCCAGCAGCACTACAGATAAAAAAAACAAAAAACTTTAAATGCAGCGCACAGAGAAAAGACAGAATAACAAGGCAGCTACATGACAAAGCATGACAGACGACTATTCCTTTGATCTCAGCCGATTCACACAGGTGTAGATTAGCAACAGGACAGGCAGCGAAAGTCAGCTTTGCACTCACCTCTCCTTTCCAGCTCACTGATCTTCTATCAAATCTCACTGCGAGGAGGATTAACATATGGCAAGCCCGATAGCACACTCCACTGACCTGAGTACAGCACTATCAACTGCTGTCAGGCAGAGCAGAGCAGAGCAGAGAGGGGAACAAGAAAGCGCAACAAATCTAGAGATAAAATGAGAAGAGATAGAGAGAGAGAGGGAGAAGGGAGAAAGATGAGAGAGAGAGGGAAAGAGGTGAGAGAAAGAAAGAGAGGGAGAAGGGAGAGAGATGAGAGAGAGAAAGAGAGGGAGTTAGAGAGCGATAGAGAGAGCGGAAGAGAGATAGGGAGAGGGAGAAAGAGAGATAGAGAGAAGAAGAAAGAGAATGAGAGAGAGAGAGAGAGAGAGAGAGGGAGGGAGATGGGGAGAAGGAGAAAGAGAATGAGATAGAGAGCGAGAGAGAGAGGGAGGGAGATAGGGAGAAGGAGAAAGAAAGAGAGAGACCCCTACCTTTTTTGCTCTATGCTTCCCTCACTAAGGACTACAAAGTTCAGAGAAGTGGTGGCGGGGGCTGCATCCTAGTTGCTGAGCGTGCCCAGTGGAGCCTACTGTGTTCAGATATCCTGCTGCGCCACTCGCCAAGTGGCAGAAGAGAGCCCTGCTCTGCCTCCGCACTCTCACAGACCGACAGAGAGTGAGAGGAGAAAGAGAAAGAGAGAGAGAGGGAAAGGGAGTGAGGGGGAGAGAGAGAGAGGGAAAGGGAGTGGGGGGGGGAGAGAGAGAGCGAGAGAGAGAGAAGGAGAGAGAGAGGGAGGGAGTGAAGGAGAGGGAGAGAGCGAGCTAGCCAGTCCTGCTCCCTCCTCCCCACTGACACTTCCCAAAGAGGAGGGGGTGCTACTGTGTGTGAGTGTGTGTGTGTGTGTGTGTGACAAAGAAAAGAAAATCAATAAAGTTCACATTACACTATTATGAAGGAAATCGTTGCTTCCGAACTGAACAATCAAATCTCTATCAGAGCATTCAGTAACATTCAGTCATATTTCCACAGTGCCGCCTACAATACAGCGATCTAGTCAGTCAGGCATAGGTACGAGTGTGTGTGCTACACTGCAGATGAGAACAGGCCTGTGTGGAAAACTGAGGAAATAGACTCTACATGCATACACTAGCCCACTAGTCTGCATTACCAGTCTCTTAAGTCTTATTTGTTAATATTTTGTACACCAAGCTCTTTCTAATGCTGTTTCTAAGTTTCTGCTTCTGACATTAATGAGAAATCAGCAGAAGGGCTGTTTGGTGAGCACAAATACCTAAAGACACACAAATGCTCACAAATGGTCACATCAGCAAGATCAAAGCATCACACAGGGCTCACACAGCAGAGGGACACACACACACACAGACACACACACAAAAACACACTTCTCCCTGGCTGTTCACAAAAGGCCCACCAAGGGGCTTAACACACGTGCCATTAGGGAGCCCTGAGAATGAGTCCTTTTCCAGAAGCTTCCTGGGATCTGCAGGATGCATCAGAGCCCTGTAATTTCCAGCGCTGCCCTACCTTACCCTACCCAACCCTACCCTACCCTACCCAGACTCTGGCAGGGACATTCGTCAGTGGGAAAGTGGACTTCCTCCGCGCATAGCTGAAGCCGCGACAAGCAGCTCGAGCACAGAGAAACCAACAGAGAGGGGTCAGATGGAGAACAATGCACAACGACCGCCATCATACGCGCCAGAGGACACAGCGAGGGAAAATACAGAGAGACAATGAGAGAGAGAGGGAGGGAAAATGACAGAGAGAGTGTGTGTGTGTGTGAGAGAGAGACAGAGAGAGAGAGAGAGAGAGAGAGAGAGAGAGAGAGAGAGGGTGAGTAAAAGAGAGAGAGAAGGAAGGAGAGAGTGAGCGTGTTTGTGAGAGAGAGAAAAAGAGAGTGTGTGAGTGAAAGGGAGAGAAGGAGGGAGGACAAGAGTGTGTGAGAGAGAGAAAGAGAGAGAGAGAAAGGGAAAGAGAGAGAGAGAGAATAAGAGACAGAGAGAGAGAGAGAGAAGAGACAGAGAGAGAGAGAGAGAAACAGAGTGTGGTGGGGGGTGCTGGGGGTGATAGCCTATACAAGTAGGATGTCAGCTTGCACTGCGTGTGCTAGCGGCTCATACAGTTTAAACTAAATGACACGCAGGCATTGACCCATATACATCTGCAAGCGTGTGGTTGTCAGGAAACCAATTGCACACCTATGCTACATTGAGTGGCAGGGAAGAAAATGAACAAGCAATACAAAATTAACAGTAAATAAAATAAATAAATAACAAAAAGAGAACAGGAGACAGCTCCTAAAATATTATATTTTAAGGATGAATTCTCATGTTGAGAATTCGGCTTTCATAGAGCTGAGCCCAGAGATGAACATAATGGATGCTGACATGAATGAATGCTTAGGGAGAGATAAGGCAAATCTACATGGTCTTTTCTCTCTGATAAAGAGGAATCGCTAAGCAGAAGCTTACTGAAACAGCATGAGAGAAACAGTTACACTTTTTGTGAAAAATACCTCATCTTTCCAAGTCGGTGCATTCACTTCCTCACGCATCACATACATCACATAGACATAGCTGTCTAACAGGAAGGGGGAAACTGCCAAGAGTTCGTTAATCGATAACTAGCTAAATAAATACTCAGATAAAAACACCTGATTTCCAATTCCATTGTGAAGAGTTTACAAGTTTCATGATGATGTGGAAACTCAGGGCTTCATTAGGGAGGTGTGGGGAGAGCAGGCATGCCAACCCTCTCCTAAATATGTCAGTTATGGAGGAGCACGGAACTGGGTTGGGGCAGTCAAATCTGCCGTGAAACACCAAGGAGCTTCACACTCAGTCAGACAACAAGGATTGCTACAAGTATGAATTAGATCTGAATCACCAGCAAGCTTGACTGTGATGCTGATTTCATGTCTCAATGGGTGTGAGAATAGTGTGTCTATGCAAACCTATGGCACAGGAGGGTAGGGCAGTTTTGTCATTCGGAAATAACTGGTGAGCTGTCAATTATTAAACGTCATGGTCTTTACATGCATCTCTGCTTTATTACAATGAATTTCATGAGTCAGTTGCCAGTCATCCTATTTGAACTTTTGATCTATGAATCTGAGTCTGGGATTATATTCCTGTGAAGCAAGAAAAAAAATCCCTTATATCAATGAGCTAGACTATCAAGACTATCAAGTATCAATATGGCTGATTCACAATAACAACAATAAAACTGTACTAATTTACTTTCTGCTGACAATGGCCCACATGCAGGAAGCCACTTAAGGATCATTGACTATTTCAGGTAAGCAGATGTTACACTGGTAAACCACTGTAACGAAATGAAGCTATAGCTACAAGCTCTATGAAATGAACCCTGAACTGGCAATCTGAGGAACATCGAGAGCTTATAGTTAGGCTTACCTTGGATAGTAAACTAGTATAACTACACTATACAACTAATACTTATGCCTAATATAACCCTACTTCTAACTTCTAACCCAACCCTACTTCACAAAATTAAATGTCACCTCAATATGTAACGTTCCACCATAAGATTGAGCATCCTTAATCTCCTCTGTGCATATAGGCAGTTGCAAGAGCAAGTGAATTACAGTTATGCCATGGCCTTTAGAGGTACCTATCAACAGTACAGGGACACACTGGTTTCTTTACACTGTCAGATGAAGGACCAGCGAGCACAAACCAGCATTATGATTTTTCCTGTAGCCATGGCAACCCATCCCTGATGACTCCTGAACAGGAACACTTAAGTTTTGATAAGAACGCGCTGTAGTCTCACTTGCCAAACAAGCCTCACAACAGGGACAAAAGCTACCAATCCGAATTCAAATAATACTTTTTCTAAAGTTCCTTGGTGTAGCGAAGGGACAGAGCAGTCATTTCTATCAGCCATGAACCCAGACTTAAGGGATTTTAAAGCTAAATCTTATTCACAGCACCAAAAAGTCAAGCTTTTTGATCTGGAGAGAGAGAAAGAGAGGGAAAGAGAGAACTTAAACTATCAACTTCACTATATTACAGTGGGTGATGCACTAAAGATTTCACAGACAGTAACAAACAACAACAAACCCTTTGCTTTGCCTCGTTCCCTTAGTGGCTATGCTATGTTCTTTCTGGCAGCTGTCAAAACATCGAAAAAAAGGGAAGACTGCACTCAAAGGCTGATGCCGATGTTTTGCATTCAAAGCCAAAACATGCATACAGAGTCTTAAAAGAATGGACTAGATTACAAACATTTCAGGCTTTCAGCATCCTCAATGTATCCTGCTGCCCTCTGACAATTAAGTTAAGTGTTTTCTGCTCGCTGGAAATACTTCCAGCGCTTGTGTGTGAGCGTAACGTTGCCAGGGTGGCACTCTTACCTAGGTTGCTGTAGGTGGCGCTGCAGGAGCTGGAGGCTGGCGAGTATGAGTGGCTGCCTTCCTCCTCCTGCTCCCCGAGGCTGGCGCTGCCCTCACTGGCTGGTGCAGCAGGCATGGGCACAGTGCTTGAGGCGCTTGTGGCCTCAGCCACAGGCGACAACTCCAGCTTGGCCGGCAGGGAGGCAGCGGTGGGCATCTCGCTCTCGGCCGACTCCATCTGTGCTTGGCTGCGAGGCGGGACAGAGTAGATGGTGAAAATGAGAAACACACAGACAACAGAAATGAGTTAAAACAACTGACAACAGTCAACGCCAGAAGAAGGTCATTATATATAGGTTTATATATAATGTATATATATATATAGTTTTCAAATTGATACCTTTAGTGGGTTTTAATTTAAAACACTTTTTACCGCTTATTTCAGTTAATTTGTTCTGGTCAGAGAAGTAACTAAATGTTAGTCAGAACCTGAAACTCCTCTAATTCTCATGTGTATCCCTTCCCTTTGTATTAACCTCATAGATTAAAATATTTAGCAAAATCAAAGTATTTACCTTAGTTAATAGGTGGGCAATACATTTGAATGATGGGAACTGAGGTAACTGAAATTTATGTTGGATATGTTGGATCATACATGCTAATAAAATATGACTAACATGCTAACAAACGACCATTGACTACTCTTCTGTTTAGAACAGTGTCAAAATGTATTCCCTGAAACTAAACAAACAACTTCTGCATTCTCAATACTCAAGAATGAAAACACATTTAAAAGATAATTTAAGCACTATACTCTCATTATACTGCCTATGCTGATCAAGTACATGCTTGACATGACTGAATAGGCTGTCCTGGCTTTTGGACTGTTTGAGCAGTTGCGAGCAGCAGGGTAGATGTGGAGAAGCAAGCTGATTAGCAGTGTGAGGAGGAGTTAACGCGTCTTATTCCGCTGTCTATGAGGCAAGCATTAAGACGATGCGCCAGACACCAAAGTGCTATTAGCACCTATTTCATCAGATGCCTGTAGGAAGGTGTCTCCTTTAATGTTTGTGTGTGTGTGTGTGTGTGTGTGTGTGTGTATACATACAAACGCTGAACAAGGTAGCAAATATGTAAGCTTTACATTAACTGAGCATTTCATCAAAGAGTAGCATAATATTCCACCGCTGTGCTGGAGGAATTCTCTGGTGGCGTAAGAAGCTGATGGATAATGAATGACACCTGGACCTGATGCTCTGTGATGTCTTCAGACTCACTGCTGTGCTCTTTTCATGATGCAGGCACCCAATGGTTCACTCAATGATTCAAACAAGAATCAAAAGCTTCTCGCTGCTATTATTTATGGAGAGCTTAAATGATGCATCAGGGCTGCAGACACAGACACTGCTAGAGAAACGCATTAGTGCCTAGCTGGAGCCTGAGAATTTCACCTGTCCAAACTATGAGGACCATCAATTACTATAGCCCTAAGGGAGAGCGCCCCTCTGCAATTACGACAACTTAAACGTGTGAAGCATTTAAGTATGACCTGATTGAAATTAATGTTTCTGTTCACAAGCTACGAGAAGGTCAACAGGCCAGCATCTTCACATGACCCCAGATGACTTGTGTGTCAAGTTGACAGCCTGGTATGGCTGTAATCTTACTGGACTGGATCTGCCCAAATGCTGAATCTTTTAGTGCTGCTACAGGTGCTGTTAGCCTAGAAATCTAGACTTACCCTAGCGGTAGCAAAATAGTTTTGCTCAACCGGTATGTCTAGCCATGCACCATAGGGCCTCAGTAGGTCATCTACCATGGTCTTTGTCAGACCAGTCACAACACTCTATCTCTGTAGAGCTGTTGGGTGGGCTTAGCATGATGTCAAAAGGGCTGTGACAGTGCAAAAAACAACCACGATAACTGTGATTGGTCATAGCGCTATCCTATTGTGTACAGAGACAGTTTGAAAGATAACTGCTGATTTCGCCCCGAGGATTGAGCCTGGTCTATCGGTCACGGCCAGACTATACATTATTATATTATAGTCTGGCTTGTCAGGTGCTGTAGGATGACCCACTAAGATATCGGCTAGAACAAGGTCACCTGACAAGTCCAAAGTAAAGTTTTCCAAACAGCACACATGACACTAAAAATGACTTCAATGGAAGTTGGAAAATTTGGACCTTCCACATGTACACCCAGCAGTGATTATTTGCACTTTAATACTTTCACTTGCAGTTGGCTCAAACTGTTCAGCGTGAAGATAAATCAAAATTGTGTCGAAAGTTTTTGCAGCCCAAAGGAGTTGTTTACTGAACGCCACTTGGACACTTCCTGACAAAGTACCTATTACATTTAGATGTGCACATCTGTCTGACATAAAAATGGCCCAGAGCAGATCCCATGTTTGGTGTCCAGACTATGGGGGAGTGAGGGAGAGGAAGTGGAGCTTTAAGTAACAAAACAGCCTTTGCATGAGCGAAAGACAAGGGCATTAGAGAGACAGAAAATTAGATTGTGGCTAAAACCTCACATAGACCTCACCAGAAACCCAAATTGGGGTGGTCATGTTCACATAAACAGCCACAGAGAAAAATAAACACAAGACATCTTTAAAAACCTCTTCATTTTCTCACTATGGTATTTCATCAGACCAACTGGCTACATCGTCAGGACGGTTCCACTGGTGATTTGTGTAACATATAATTTAGAACCTGTCGGACTAGCAGAAAGCTTGAGAATGCAGGAAAAAATATGGGGGTGGGAGGCATTCCATCCATCTGATCTATTTGCCCTTGCATCAGTGCAGAAAAACAAAAACTAAACTAAACTAAAAGAAAAAAAAAATAAATCTAAGTTACTATGCCCTGACCACACTGGTGCATATAAAACAAACAATGTCAACTGCCCTCCTTCAACAGCTATAAACTCCAGACACTGGATAAAGAACCAACACGTTTACAAGTGAAAGCCCCATAAGCTCTCAACACCTCCCCAACAAATACCTCAGAGCCCACTGTGATCACAACATGAGACCTTCCAGTGTTAGGACTTGTTCAAACAGTCTGAACGTGCCTTGCACTTCTTGAAATGCTACTGCCTTGTGTGCACACCCAAACCAAACGTATGAGCTCACAAACAATATAGCACACACACACACAGGCACACACACAGATACAGACACTCTTTACTAAGTCAATATAACAGGACAGAGGGAAGGTGTGAAGTAGAGCTTACCCTTTGTACTGGCTCACACAGTTCCCCATGAGAGCGACTTTTTGGGAGTAGCGGGTTGAGAGACGTTGTCCTACAGCAGACACATTCTTGGAGGCTGAGGAATCCCTAGCTGCCTAAACGAGTGGGAGCTCTCCCTTTTGTGTTTCACTCTCTGTGCTCTCTGTAACTAACTCGCTTGCCCGTCACTCTCAACAACACTCACCTGTCTGAGGTGCATTCGGCGTGCCTTCATGGAGCACGCCCATAACCAATCACTTGGCTCAGTGACTAGCTAGAAGTGGATTAACCCCTTCTCTCCACCAGTTAAAATTTTTTCTACCTTACCGTCAAGCCCTGACTACTGGTTTGCCCATCTACTGCCTTCTACTGCGCTACTGGAGATCAGCATTTAGACAATAAGCAAAGCAAAAAAGAGGGAAGGACTTGTGGGGCTTTCCCAACACTATTCATTTGTTGAGTATAATTTTATCACTGCAACAGGGATCAAAGGTTGTATGGTAAGCATACTGCTGCACTCTCGTACCACAGAGCACACAGGAAGTGCTTGCGACACCACAGGAAGTGGCTTCTGTAGGTGGGGGAGATTGCAGGCTTGTCAACCCATCTACAAATGCAGGTCACATCACACACATGTCAACAGAGCAGAGATCCTGATGGCATGACAATCTGGTTTTGTAATTTATGATTTGGTGGAGCGAAACAATTCGACCAAATGAAAAGAGTGTGAATCACAGGCCTGTGTGCTCACAAAACTAACAGTTACAGAGAAAATACATAATCAGACAATAGAGTATAACAAAAAGCAATACCAAGTCATATGTAATTTCAGGTTGTTCAGTTCAGACTCTGTGGAGGCACAAAATTAAGAATGATTTAAATACTGCGTACGGTAAATGTGTACCAATCATCTGAAGTGTAAATATAACACATAGATTTTGTTTATTTTTTACAACTGTTATCATCTTCTATACCCTACTGTGAGTAATTACAAAGGTAACAGCTCACAAGTACAATTCCACTTGCTGACGTCCGTGCCAGGATGCTGTGTGTGTGTGTGTGTGTGTGTGTGTGTGTGTGTGTGTGTGTGTGTGTGAGTCACGAGCATGCCCAATTACAACTCCTGCATGACAGGCAAACTCATGCTATTCTCAAACATGTGAAAGCAGACTCATATGGTTGAGAGCAAAGCATCAGAGCGTCTCTGACACTATCAACCCTATGAACTATCAACACAATGAACAATGTGAAGCAATATTCTCCTTTGACACCGCAAACATAAATAAATAAATACATAAATAAATATTTGGAATGCAAATCAAGAAAAAAACGTCATTCTATTTATATCCTAAAAACTCAAAAGTGTTCCGGTAAATTTCAGTGATTTCTCTACTATTGTGCTGAGCAGAGAGAAGCAAGCAAGGCTACTAGCACCTGATGGCAAATGAGGTCAGTGTTAAGAAGAGGAAGGAGGGCACCACAAGGCACCGCCTTCAACAAGGACAGTCAGAGGCCCATACTGCTGCCCAGCTCATAAATAAGAAGCATCCCCAGCAGGGCGTCAGTGTCCGTAATTACCGACAGGATGGACTATTTTTACATTTGACACGGACAAATATGAGGTCCTGTGAGTGCCAGTTAGTTCAACCTCTCGAGACCATTACAGGGTACTACAAGCCAGAGGGCTGATCATTACCAGTGACCCTTGGTGCCATCTGCCATCTTGATTTATGGGTCTTATTACATGACATGCAGGGAAGAGTGGTTAGGCCGCCTGCTTACTGAAGCATAGCCTCCACTGGCTGGGTCAAAATGAACTCAGGCATGCAGTGTCATTGATGGAGGAAGCATGGTGGCAAGACACAAAGAAGAGCCTTCAGCCATGCAGTCATGTAAAAAATTTCTGTCAGCTGTGACTGGAGAGCCCAAAGCCTTTCATGCAGAAAAGTCCAGTCACTTTAATGTAGCAATACTGCTCATGATCTAATTGTTTGTATTTGTTGCAAAAGGAAAAGTAACATCCCTAAAGGTTTAAAAGTTCTGCACAAGGCGCAGACACACAAGCTCTTCATGAAGAGCTACAGTCATTCCAGTGTGTTGTTTGAACTTGAAATGAAGATTATCCGCTTGTGCTCAAAGTTTGTTTTGAGTGGATCACTTCACTATGGGGGAAGATTGCATTTCGGCAATTAATCATCTGCACTCTGTCCTTAACAGGCTGGAGTTACATTTTTCAGATTATGCGTATCACTTCTGCCGAAGTTAATTAACTGAAAATGAAGGATGGCTGCAACTTGCAGTCAGAATTCTTGGGCAAATATTGATAAGGCTGCTGTACATTGCAGAAGAGAATTTAACAGCACACAGCACATTAAATTTTCTGATCTTGGATTGCCCTCCATCAATTAAATATTAAGGTAGCTCTACACAAGTAATGATGTGCATTACACATACTTAAAAGGTTACCTCAGAGAGCAAAGAGGATCAGAGAAAACTTGTAATACTGTAAGAGAAATGGAATCTTAGAGCTTATGAGAGAGCAAAAGAAAGAAAGCGCGAGACAGAGACAGAGAGACAGAGAGAGAGAGAGAGAGAAAGAGAGAGACAGAGAGAGGGAGGGGGGAAGAGATTAATTACCTCATAACTTTGCTGATGAGGAGACTTGCTCTGCTCTGTGGTGGTGGCTGTCCAGGGGATAAGGGCCTCATGATGGTGGCCTCTCCTGAAGAAGTCTCCCTGCATTCCTCAACACGTAATTCACCCTCCCCGTCACCAGTGGCGCTGCTGTCTGGCTTGTACGTAAATATTATTGTGGGTTTCTGGTTGGGGTCATCCGTCTTGGCTTCGGCAAACCAGTGGTGACGCTGAGTGGGAGGTGGGGGTAGCATGGTGATTACAGTTCCGTCGAGGCCCACCAGTTTGCCCTTTTCTTTCTCACGCTCTGCCTTCTCTTTTTGCTCATCCTCATCTTTCCGCCGGCGGAAGAAGCTCTTAAAGGATATCCAGCGCTTGGGCTTGGCACTCTCAGATGGTGGCCGTCTGCCCTCGCCACCCCCTGGGCTTATCTCTCCGTCGCTGGGACGAGAGGACCCCGCCGAGGGCTTTGTCCAGTTGCTGAAGTGCCTCTGGAGAAGGTTGGTGGCATGGTAGGGAGAGGAGGTGGACCGAGGAGGAGGGAAAGGGGGGTTCGCCTCTGCCTTAGGACTAGTTGGGGCCACGGCGGCAGATGCACTCTGGGACTTTGGCAGCTGTTTGGAAGGAGTCTCCTTCCTGGGTTTGGACAGACATCCATCTGTAGAGGAGAAAAGCGACTTGGGTCTGCTGAGTGTGTCCCTAGTGGCATCAGGCGGGAGAGCGTAGAGCTCCTCAGCACTGCAAGCTTTGCTCTGAGCAGATGGCGACTCCGGAGGGGACTGGGGTGGCTGGATGGAAGCCACTATCTGGGACAGCACAGTGCTAGCTTTCTCCCTCTGCCCCGTGCTGGTGCCAGATGATGACATTGTGTCAGTGTTGCTGTCTTTGCATGCCTCTCCGCTGCGCTTACGACTCCGACCTGGGGTGGCAGAGCTGGGGCTGCTTGGTGGTAGACTACCAGGCAGAGAGGAAGCAATGGTGGGAGGAATGGGAGATACAGGAGTAGTGGCAGGCGTGGTGCTGTGTTCGCTAGTGGTTCTGCAGTTCAAGTCCAGGGATTTTGGGGAGGATGTTCCCAAGCCACCTATTATGTCCTCGGCAGTAAACTTGTCCAGTGTGGGTTTGTTACTGGGAGTCTTCTCGTCAGGGGAGGCTTGGACGCTCTCAGACGAACCAATTTCCTCATAGGTATGACTGGTGACCCGGCCTCCAGCACCAGGTTTGGGTTGAGGCAACTCACCGCTGAGACCCAGAAAGCTCTTGTACACAGCCAAGTTGTCATAAGCGCTGGGATTGATAACAATGGGAACCTTTACGGCGTTCTTTGAACTGCGGGCATAAGTTGGCTCATCACGAATGATGATGGGGAAAGGGGGCATCCCTGCGTTGTTGTAACTGTTAAACTTGATCTCTGACAGATTGGGGGACTTAACTGGCACTGTGCGGGATGAAGACAGACCTGCAATGGGAGAGGTTGGTGCAGACTTGTGGTTGCAGTGTCTTGGGGGTATAGAGGGGCCAGGAGCTGCCCCCGAGACCAGCTCGACCTTTGGGATCTTCTGTCGAGGGCTGGTACTGGAGGTCCACACTTCCTGGTAGCGTATGTTTCCGGGCTTCTTACGAGAAGTGCTGAGTGGAGCAGAGGAATTTGCTGTTGACGGGGAAAGTGGAGTTGTTGTGGTGTCGGGTATCGCTGGGGAAAGCGGTGATGCTGAGGACATCGGGGAACCTGCTGACAGTGACAGACTAATTGGGGAGCCGGGATAAGGTGGTGGGCTCAAGGGAGTTGAAGGGCCCTTGGCTTTAAGAGTGCTTTCTGGGACATAGCTCTCTGTGCTCGCCATAGACGCAGACACGTCAACCACAGTGTAAGGTTTACAAATCGGTGGCTTTTCGAGGTTGACCACTCTGTATGGTTTGGCTTGTTCCTCTGTAGGACTAAAGCTAATTGTAATAGGCTGGCCAGGGAGAGCCTGAGGAAGAGCACCCCCTTCCCGCTGAATTGCTTCTTGGTCCTCCAGCCGGATGGCAAGAACAGCTTTATGGGTCTCGTTAGCTTTTGGTGAACTCAAGGCTCTATGTTGAGGGTCCCTTTCTCCTGCTGGAGCTGCCCGAGTAATGGCCTCCCGAGAGCCTGGGGAGTGCAGGCCGTTGCGAGCAACAAATGGGACACTACTAGCGCTAGACGATGTACGTGAATCATCAGGCATTGAGGAAGAGGATTCTGGGGAGGTAGTGGACTCTGAGTTTGACAAGAACCCACTCCCCTGCAAGTCATTTTGCCCATATGGAAGGAGACCCGGCCCCCCATTTGAGTCCATTGAAGGATAACCATTAAGAATTTCATCGTAACTGTCATCGTAGTCAACAGCACAGATGCGCTGCAGGGAGCGATTTCGGAGTGGCACAGTGTTCCATTTCTTTCCTGCAGCAAAGGGCACTGGAGACAAAGTTGCAGCACGAAAGTTTGCAAAGCGCGGCTGACCTCTCATTCGTATCTCCATGGCTAGCAGTTCTTCATCACTTTCGTCCCAGCTCTCATGCTCATCATCGCCGTCACTGTCATCATCATCCTCATCGTCCTCTTCATCGTCCTCCCCCTCACTCGAGAACTCTGGGTAGCAAAAGCGTCCGCCTTCAGTGCTTATGATCTCTGTGCTGTCACTGAGAGACACCCGTTTGGCCTGACCACTGCTGCTACCCAAGGCCAGGCATCCGGCAGCCGGCAGCCCCCTCTCTAGAGACCGCCGGTATGAGCTGCTGATCCGGTCAAAGAAGTCGTCTCTTGAGCTAGTACTGGGTCCAGAGCCCAGGCCAGCGATCTCCTTCAGTACATCTGTGAGTCCATTGTTATTGTTGTTGCCACTAGGAGTTCTGGGACTACAGGGGCCATAGCCCTCGATTTCGTCGCCACCATTTTCCCCTTCATTGTTGTTTGGTCCGCCAGACCTTTGGTGATTAAGTCCATTGCGGTTCCACACCGTGAATGCTGAGGATTTCCCAGAACCTGAGCCCTCACCAGTCCGCTGGTTTCCCTCTGTGTCCAGCCCTGCAGAAGAGCAGGGAAGCATCATGGTGGGCTTCACAGCAATTGTGGGCTTCTTGGCAACAGGTGGTCGGAACTGAGCTGAACGTGCAGTGCCACCGCTCCTCTGGGAACTGCTGGCGAGGTTGGCGTTGGGCCTGGTGGATCCAGTTGGAGGGTGGCTTTGCTGAGTCTGGGCTCGTTCAGGGGGACCTTTCCTGGGAGCCCCCTCGCTGACGTGGTGCAGACTCTTGGGTTTGAAGCAGTTCTTGCACTCGCCAGGTTTCCACACGTGCTCTGTGAAGGTGTTGCAGGCGGACATGGTTCTTGTCCTCGTGTCGCGCCTGAGGCTCAGTGGACTGGAAAGCCCTCCATGGGCCCAGAGGGGGGAAACTGTTCTTCTACTGCTCTGCTGCTGACCCAGGACAAGTCTCCAATACGTGGAAACTCCTTACCTAAGAAAAAAAGAAAAGAAAAATGTCAAATTAAAATACATCATCAGTAAATCAGTAATCCCTAACAATTGCTAATCTACAGAGTCATCCATGTTATAGAGACAGTTTTAGACTAAAGTCTTGGTCTGACAACCTTTGAAATCACCACATTCAAACCTACTGAATCTGTATCAACTGACACATACTTTCATTGTAAATAAATAAGAGGAATTCTGCAGTAGCAGCTTGTTTCCATAGGGTGGAGCAGTCATGCTGAGCTGGGCTGATTGTGACTGAGGCTGGGGCTGCTCTCCACTGGGTGGCAGAAGGTTGCCTCATCAAGAGCGTGTGTGAGAGTGGAAGGCCGGGGGTCACAAACACACAGGATCAGCCAGATATTCTCAGCTCTATTTTTGGACTGCAACTCAGTTCAGTTGCAGGTAGTAATCAGTGCTGGAGCTGAAGTGAAACAGTATTGAGGCCTCTTCAGAAAACACAGAAGCACGCATTTAACAACTATTAACCTTGTAAACATAAGTAGAAAATGAGGACTAAAAAGAGAAATGCATACATGATAGAAATCACGTATAGTAAATGAGGCAAGGCAACAAGAGTACACAGTACATTAGGTTCAATTTTACTGCAGAGGAAACTAATGAGTTTGAATACCAACTGTTAGAAAAAAATCCTAAGACATATCTTAGCACAAAGCATTCTGGGTACAGATCTTTTAATATATTTCAGGCATGCCCATTCTGACAGCACTTCCTGTTTTTCCTTGCACTGTCAAGTCTCGCTTCCCACTGCCTCATGGTATCAGAGCCCATGTCCCACAAGCCATCTCCTCTAAACTCTTTCTTCCTGTCAACTTGCTGAGGACAGCTAGCTGTCCATGTCTCCCAGTGGTTCCAATTATATCTGGGTAATAAGCCCTTAAATTAGGGTCACTAAACAACCCCAATTTCCAGGGTCAGTCCCCAATTTTGGTGGTCTGTCCCCAGTATAATGCAAGAAAACCTACTTTGTTCCCAATTTTTTAAGATGAAAATTTACTTATTTTAATGATGATTGACTGTAGAAACGGGAATGTCTCTTATTCCAAAGGAAAATTCTGGGAAATATCTCAGATTTTCACCAAAGAGTCTGATGCAATGATTATATACAATGGAAAACTAAGAAAATGATCATTAAGCAAATAGACTATCTCCTTATGAAACTCCAGAAGTCTCATAAAAAGCTATTCAATGTGGTTTACCAGTCCACTGACCAGTCCAGTCCACTCACTCACACAGTCTAAAACAGTCATGCACAACCAGTTATGGGGAGTAAACTTGCATGCAGAAATTTATATTTGAAACAGTAAGCTACTGAGGACTGCAATTAAAATTAGTTTTTAAAATGAGTTTTTAACTGCCTTTATAATACCATACTGGAATATAAAACAATTTTTTACTTGAGGCATTTTTTAAAGAGTGAAAACACCTTTCCCAACTATTTAAAGTTATAAGCAGACACGTCTAATTTCTTTGGTGGAAGCACTCAGTAGTGGTATATTTGAACAATATTGTTTTAAAGCTGCCTGGCTAAACTACAAGGAGTATGCACACTAAAACCACAGCAGTTTATGATCCAACATTCCTCTTAAACACAGTGTAAACATGAACAGTCTTCATGGCACATTTCTAAAACCTGAAGAGAGTCTTGGAAGCTTTGTGCAGATGCTTCATAACAGGGAATCAGATCTGAGAACAGAAAGACCAAAGGGACAGACACAGAGGGACTGGATGCCTGCCTTGGCTCTGTATAAGTGAGCCCCTTTCATCAGTCACCTGCTGTCTCACTCAGTCCATCAACAGCCTGGAGGCATTGTGTACAACCATCCTCTTCGCCACGGGACAGTGAAGCACCTCTGACAAGCAGTCGTTCAGGGAGCAGAGCTGTGTTAATAGCCTGTCTCTACCGACTGTCTGTTGAAGCACAATGGGGATACTGATGCTTGTGCAAGTGTTGACTGAAATCGGTTGTGCGTTTTCAGATGTATCTTGTGGTGCAAGCACAAAATGCTTGTAGGCACAAATACTTGTGGCATGTGTCTTTTTTTCAGAGGGAGATTGCTTATTATTTCTTCACTTGATCAGAGGGCTATTATCGTAAGAGAGGAGGAAAGGATAGCCTTTCACTTTAAATGCATCCCAGTGTTTGCTTCAGCTGACCTTTACATCTTTGAAGGAAGGAAATCCCTTATCTCAGCCAGCCTCTCAAAACACTCCTTACTTACTTGTTCACCTTTTCACCAGTCTCTCTGGCGGTATCTGCCATCAATGACCTCAGTATTATATTCCATATCATATGAAGAGAGGGAGTTTTATCTTTGTATCAGCTGCCCAGGAAGCACGCACACTTTTATTCAGAAAGTGCACAAATCATCCAGAAGTAATTCTATATGTTTAAGGCTGCTGACATTTTATAGTGGTAGCTCAACACGAACTGTTTGTGCTTCAACACAAGGGAGGAAACAAGCCCCCATTCCCAGCTTGCCAGGGTGAGTGATTGTACACCTTTGTGTGACATGGGTAACACAAGGGTGGGCGTGACTGTCTGATGGGGGCCACAGGGGTCAGATCCTGTACTGGGCATATTGCCGTGGCAACACCCTGTGCTGTGGCCTGACTGACACAATGAGGCAGGAACACCCAACGAAAGGGTTATTCACTGGAAGCCCAGCTGAGAAAGATTTATTCCGCTAACATGACTTTTCAGGTCTCCAGGGCAAACAATAAGGAGTGTCTCAGATATTTAAAAACAAATTAATCAAACAATCAAAAAACATCCCCATTACGAACCAGAATTCTTGACAATCGCTCGCATACATTTGGCTGGCAAGTTTAGTAGATTTTAGAACAACCTGAAGTAGGTAATTGTCCATTTTCCACTATTTAGCCTGACAAATAAAGTACTTTCTAGATTATAAAGTAAATGTTCAATTTCTTCTGATAAATGACCTTTCTTTCTACAACAAATAGAGGAAATGAGACACATTATCAGCAGGTATTAGCACAACTGTCATGCTTTAACATCCAAAAACAGAACAGAGCACAGGATTTTATTACACTATAAACCAAGGTGGCTAGCTTGGCTACATATTCGTCATTCAGACCACCAAAAATGTTCAGCACTTTCATCAACATCTTACTCAGCCTCTCTCCGTCTGCCAGTGGGGAAATGAAGACAATGCTTCATGGGGCCTCCCACTCAGTTCATCTCTAAACCAAGCGGGCCAACAAGAGACTCATCATTCAATGTTCCCAACACAAGCAAATTCCGCCCATTCTCAAGCCACACAATCATGTTATTTTATAACCTGGCGAGAATTGATGACAACTCCCAGGTTCCATGGCCTACTTTGAGTCTGCCCAGACAGAAAATGCTGCCCCGCGATTCTCAGTCATTTATTTAGCCACAGATGTGAAGTTTCACCGTGGACACCTGGTGAGCATTTGGTTCTATAAATGATGAGCGGGAAAAACATAGACCTGGGTCTCTGTTGGAGCAGGACAAAACAATGGTTAAAGAACAATGATGTTAGCCTTATTCTTCTGCAGCCTTAGCAAAACAACATTAATTTCGTTTCATTCAGGGGTGAACAGGCATTCTATTTGGCTCCCTAGTGATGAATAACAGAGGCCACATTTCAAGAAATTTTCTTTCTGGTAAAAATAAATGTCTTGTGTTTTACTCATCATTTGCAAAGAGTTGTTTTGGGCATTCAAATAAGACGGCTATGCCAATTAACATAAAATAATGTGATGGTGCAATGTCACATTAACGGCTTTCTTTCCTTGTTTATTTTCAGTGTTTATTCTGTGTCTACGCTCGCTATTGTCATTTGGAAACAGACTGAGGATGACATTGTGTTTGTTTATATGTGTGTGTGTGTGTGTGTATGTGTGTGTCTGTGTTTACTGAGGCTATCCTCAGGTGTTTCGCGTGAGCAGGTATTGATCACTGCCATTGATTGGATCTAGGCACAGCTCCTGGTCTCTCTCCCTCTCAGTATTTCAGATAAGGGAGTTGTAATCCAGAGAAATGGGAAGGGATGTGGGTGAAAATTAAATTCTGGCATGCAGACACTCTTCATTATATCTTTTAAATATCATATTATAACCTAAACCTACTCATAACATTCAATCACTGAAAGTTTTCTAAAGTCTAATTTCTTGAAAGCTGACAGAGACTGAGACATTAAAAATTAAGATGTAAAAAATGCTACTCTAAATAGACTTAAATAGTTCAAATGTAATCTCTGTCAACATCATTACAATCAGTCAGGATAAATAGTGTAGTCAAGAGCCAAGTCGGTTGATTGCAACCCTGTTAATTAAAAATGGTACAAGAAGATTTATCCGGTGTTCAACGTATACATCACTATTAGTGAAGCAGATATGTTTGGCGCTCCATTATCATTGTTGCAAAAAGCTCTTTTAAACTCTACACGTATCACTATTATAGAAACATTTGTGCATGTTTTGGCGACTAACGTAGAGAGAAAAATCTGTTCAGTAAATGTTCAGTAAAATCTGTACAGTAAATGTCATAAACTAAAAATAACCCATAATTCAAGACACCAAAACAGCGTGCCCTGTAAGACTCACTTCAGGCACCTAACAAGACCCTTTCATATCCTATAAGTCATCAGAAAGGGATACACAGCTCTTAGTGAAAGGTCCTGCTATCAAGGCTGTTGTATGCAGGCACTCTGAGGTGTGGCAAACTTCTTTCTTATCCCAAATTACATTTAGAAAAGGAGGTGATGAATCCCATTTGGAGAGAAAGCCCTGGGGGGAGAACTGAAGGGGCTGTGAACGAGGCAGGATTAACCGACTCTGTGTAGCGATGCTGAGTCACTGCCATCCATCACCAGGGCACCGCGAGCAACAGCCATCCCTCAGTCGGCTGGCTCCGAGCGACTGTTTACCTTTCGCCTTAAGCTAATGAATGGCCCAGGGTATGCATCAGTAATAGACTGTAGAAAGAAATATAAAGTCTGCTAAAAACCATAAATCAAACCAAACTTTTGTTTAAGGCAAATATGCATATAATTCATAGCGCTAGTTTCTGGTTTGCAAAGCAAGGTAGAGGTAACAAGCAAGAGGAACGAGGTAGGGCATTGTTTGCAGTTCCAGGTTCATAGACCCTGCACAAAACATCTTGGGACAAAGGTTATCCTGGAGGTCTAAAAAAAGGGCGTTGTGCAAGCATGACTGATATTAGCTGGGGTCAAGGCGGGGGAGTTATCAGCCTACACAGCCGGAGGTACACTCGTCGAGAAGACACCGCACAGGGAAGGAAAGGGGCCTTGTTGGCAACTGGGGTGGCCGGGGGTCTGACTCACACACTCACACACACGGGTGGCAGGCTCTAAAAGGGCATGTTCAGGTGACGAATGTGCTCCAGAGCTTCGGCTGCTCATCACTCGTGCTCTGACTCTCCGGGAGGTGGGGTGAGGGGAGAGGGGCTGTCTGACAGGCAGCGTGGGGGTGCTGGGACTGGGGCTGAGGCTGGAGCGAGCGCTGCTGGAGCCAGGGCCATGTGTGAGCAATACAAATGACTGCTGCTGGATTCTGCTGTCTCACACTGCTGACCCCACAGGCTGGCTCGGCAGCACCACCACCCACCACCACACTCACACCATGCAATTCTAGGCACCGCGAAATGGCCAAGAGCCAATTCAGATGGCCTGGGAACAAATGGTTTATTCATTGCTTTCTTTGGAGGTCTGACAGATGTTTCACGTTGCACGTGGTGATCTGGATCATCACTCCGTGCTCTTTTCAGTTGGATATCCAAAGCATTTCAAGGGACGGGCTGAAATGCTAGAACCCTGCAAGCACGCTTCCAGAAATTTCTCTGTATCTGCATTGAGTGAGTGTATATATGTGTGTGTGTGGTGTGTGTGTGTGTGTGTGTGTGTGTGTGTGTGTGTGTGTGTGTGTGTCAGCATGTAATTACCACTGTATTTGTGGGCCTATCACAACACAGACTTCATGACTGAGATGATTGCATGGGTACGGGCTTAAGTTTAACATTTCACGTATGAGAGAGGGCTATGTGCATTAACACAGCCACTTTGAGGGCATGATTTAATGTGAGGCGAAACGATGATTTACAGGCTGCCCCTGAGGAGAGACATCGGAATGCTGTGGCAAGGTGTTGACTCCAGCCAGGCCACAGTGACACTGTGTGTGTGTGTGTGTGTGTGTGTGTGTGTGTGAGAGAGAGAGTGCATGAGTGGAAGTCTGTGTCAGCTACACAGCATTTCAAATGATGCTTTAAACCCACTTCACTTTAAACCCAACACCATCTTCAGACAACATTTCTCGACGCAATAACAAAATAAGCAAGAAGTCTTGTTTATCCTCAACCTCGCTTAAATGAATACTAATTAGGAGGCTCTTGGAAGGCATCCCACATCATAAAATTACAACAAAGAACACTTAAATGGATGGCTATGGATGGCTATATGCTCTATTAGCTTGGGGAACTTAAGCCAGTTGTGGGATGAACAAAAACCCTCTATCATTATGGCAATGGTTTGGCTTGCCTTTTTCACCCAAACCCATCTAACACAAAGATAGACACACACACACACATACACACATACACACACATCTAAAACTCAAGCTCCTATTTGCCTGTTCTGGAGCAAACTTCACAGGCCAAGCTAAGCTAAACATATACAAAATGCATCACAAGGCATCACAGAGTCTGCTTGGGTACTCTGAATGCATTTGGTACAAGCAGTGAGAGGGCATTCACTCGACTGGCCCTGGTCTATTAATGCAGGCTTTGTGTTTGTGTGAGCCAGTGCTTCTGAGGACACCTGCTTCTCTTCTCCACCTGGCCAAGAGCCTCCCCCCGGACTGTGGCAGGCCAAAGACACAGCACTCAGTCAGCAGATTGGACGGGACAACCACACAGGCCTCATTTCACAGTGCTGTCGCTCCTCGGACCAATGGACTGAGTAGCACCATCCTCACAATGAAAGAGAACAGTGTTTGACTAGAAAACTAGGTTACACTAGCCAGAGGGAGATGTTTCTTTTTTCTTTTTTAAGTTTTACTTCAAGTTGTACTAGATGAAAAGAGTTTCAAAAACAACCAAAATGGTGAAAGATGGAGTAAACATTCAGTTGATGCTGTTTCAACTTTAATTGGTTGAATCATGTCCATCTCTTGCAGGGTCCACAGCCCAGGGCATCAAAGCCCGTTCATCATATCCCTGCCCTAAATAGGTTGTCTTTTCCCCCATAAAAGACTACACTGCCATTAAACATAACCTGAGATCAAGCAGACTCCTTTCTTGGCAGCTCTGGCATCACTGAGAGCCCATGTGTGAAGAGTGCCACGACACAAGGAGAGAATTAGTTACCCATACATTGAAAGTTCCCTGCTGGTGCCGTTGTGCCCCTGAGCAAGGCACTTAACCCTAAGTTGCTCTAGGGGAGACTGACCCTGAACAATTGATAGTTGACCAAAAAAAAAAGTAAGTCGCTTTGGATAAAAGCGTCTGCTAAATGCATAAATGTAAATGTGAAGGTAAAGTAATGCTGGCAATGTTGAAGGTGCTGGTGATTTTCATTCTCAGTTCAGGACAAACAGGCCAGAGAGAAACCTTGCCATAGGGTTCAATGCAAACTGGGCAGACAAAACATGGAAATGTTTACATTAAAATTCACATGCTTAACATGTGTGAGCTCAGCCGCTGAATCATGACAACCCAATGACAACCCGTGACAAATAACAAAGCAACCTTTAATAAAGCGCTGGTGGCAGCTTTTTTGACCTTCATGCTGAACCCGACAGCAGTTCCCTGACAGTGAACCAGTTAATCCTGTCTGAATGAAAACGCTGCGCGTGATAAAAGCCTAGAACTCAAAATCCTTCTCATCCGGTGCAGGAGAGAGAGAGAGAGAGAGAGAAAGAGAGAGAGAAAGACAGAAAAAGAGAGAGAGAGAGAGAGAGAGAGAGAGAGAGCAGAGTCCATGACAAAGCAGGAAAAAAAACATAATTGAAGAGCCGATCACGTCCTCACTGGGATAGAGCACGCCGATGCCTGAGCTTCATTACGGATTCTCATGCAGGCTGACTGGGCTGCCTATGAAAGTTTTAAGATGTGATTTGCTGATGCTTTAGAGCTGGGAGGTGGCATGATTAGAGAGTGCAACCAGACTAACAAAATGGGCATGTGTGGTAAAAATCTGTGTGTGTGTGTGTGTGTGTGTGTGTGTGTGTGTTTCTTTGTGTGTATGTGTACGTGTCTGTCTGTGTGTGTGTGTGTGTGTTTGCATCTGTGTTTCTTTGTGTGTACGTGTACGTGTCTGTGTGTGTATGTGTGTGTTTGAACCCATTTGCCGTGGGGAATGCAGTCACTATGCTGTGGCAGCAAAGATAACCTGCTGCTATCCTCTATAAGATTTGGGCCCCAATAGTGGCCATAAAGTTAGCCCTCAGGGTCTTTTCCTCATCCAGCAGTGCCTTTCAGACAGCCCAATGGTAAACCATCTAAGAACTTAAGAGCAATATTATATGAATCAGCACCATCTCCATCAAGGCAATTTTTTTTTGCGCTCAGATGGGATGTGTGAGAGCGTTTCCAATTTAGTTCAAAGTAATGAATCACATAGCATAAAATCATTACTTGATGTTGACTGCAGAGCTTTCAAAACCAGATTTACAAAAAACTAAACAAAAAAAAGTCAAAGGTTCCACTGGAAACCAAAATAATATTCATGTTTTACATTTAAATAAAGACCAATTCCCAAGACCTACACTATGCAGCCACTTATGTTGGATATAGCTCAATGACTCGGTTTGGCAATATTCTACACTTGCCATGTTCAGATGTGATTGAAACCACTGTAGTGAGGTATGCATAACTAAAAAAACTCCATTAGGGGAAAAAAAAAGTGTTGACAAATCCGCACACATGACTTGTGACTGACAGAAGTGCTGTGGACAGATCTGCTGCAAGGGAAGCTTGGGCGCCACAAGCCAGGCATAACAGGACCCAAAATGCACGACACACACTGCCAATTTCCAATTGAATAAGGAGGCTGTGGGCATGCTTCAGTTGTTCCAAATATCTCTCCGTTTGCACTCAATCCTCTGCCCTTCTGAATAAACACACAATGCCAAATGGATTACACAGAGTTTCTGTCCACTCTTTAAAGAGAAACAGTGACAACTATGAAACCAGGCCATTGAACTTAACTTTTACCTGGATGGAGGCCCATAGTCTCCTGCTCCATAGCATAAGCCCAGGCTGGCACGGCAGGGACAAAGCCAGGGCAATGGTCGCCGTGAGGATAACTGAATTATGGCCTCCACAATATCCTTTGTGTGTGGGTCCGCGATCCCGCTCCCAGTGCTCTAACCCGTTTATGGGAGACTTACCCTCAGGTTTGAGGCCCCAGCTCTCCGGCACTAAAACAGCCCATTAGAATTCAGCTGTGGCCAAAGCATTGACTCTCTGTCTACTCTGTTTACTAATCCATGGGAGAGCGATGGCTCGGGGGTTGGGCTGGAATACTGATTGATATGTCAAAACTCCTTACTCTTGCACTTGTTTCTCCGCATTCTGTGCCCGACACCATGTTTCGACTGTGCGTTTTGCAGGAGATTTCTGAGGAGGTAAGGAGGGGAGGAAAAAAAAAATGAAAAAAAAAAAAACAGTTGTATAGATTTGTCAATGCCATCATGAACCCTCAGTGGAAATATCTTTTTTCATGAAACAGGGATTACTCATCATTCAGAGCCATACAGACAGCAGTTGTGTGTGTGTGTGTGTGTGTGTGTGTCATGTGAAGCAAGGTTTTCACCAGGCTATCTGGGAACTTATGCAGGTGTTTGACTGCCTTGGTTCCTGCAACATGACTCACGTCTGCCAGGCTAAATAAGCACCATCTTACTGCCGGCTCATTCCGGAAAGACAGAAACACAGCCTGGCAGCTAGCACAGACATAAAAGGAAATAAATCAGGCTCCCCAAGTCTTTCGTTTCATATAAACATTTGTATCACATACAGCTCTGAGACACAGTTGAAAGGACACCCTTGCAGATGGAAATGATGAGGCCTGCCTCTTCCTGCTCTGACGAATCCTGCTCAGCGTGAATGCTCACCTCTTAATTATACATTTCAATTAGCATTTCCGTGCCAGTGACGGAGAACGGGCAAATTAAACTAACTCTGCTGTGTGCAGGTTCCTGCCGGCGCCTGGCCTCCCCCTGGGGGCGCTGCTTATAATTACGGTGGTGGCTGAGGAACTCTGGAAACGCTTGGAGTGTTGGACTCTCCACAGGTTTGCGAGGAATCCGAAACAGAAAACACATGACAGACACACAACACGACCGGGACGCACCTCCTGGAAACGCTCTGAACATTTTTCAAAGGGTTTCTGGCACTGGTAGAAGATGACAATTCATGTTTGATGGCAATAATCAGCAATGTCATGCTGTAAAATAACACGGGGCAAATGAAGGCAGGAATTGAGGGCCAGTGTAGTCCTGTTGCCAACAGTGTGAACCAGTGTGAGACATTCGCAACCTCAATAGCCAAAGGTGTGGAGTACAGTAGGAACTGTGCAGTACATCCCATACAACATGAGCTACAACACTTTACGGTAACACTTTATTTGAAGGGGTCTACATAAGGGTGACATGAGCCTGTTACAAACATGACATGACATGTATCATGAAGATTAATGACATTTCATTCATAGTCATTAAGTGGCATTCGGTTTTTGAAATGCAGACTTTGTGATGCAGGCCTTACAAAAACCGAATGACAATTAATGACAACAGTCATAAACATCAGTGAAATGTAATTAATGTTCATGATATGTTTGTCATGTCATGTTTATAACAGGCTTGTGTCACCCTTATGTAGACCCCTTCAAATGAAACTTTTATCGACTTTTGAACTGATTCTTTCAAAGCCCATTTTTAAAAGCCTGTTTCTCTCAATTATTTCTTGCCTTTAGGCATCCTATTCACTGGCTGTGCTCATTTTAAAGCAAGCAAAAACAATACTTTCAGTAAACTATTTGTTTTGGCTGGTGGACAGCTCTTTGTGCTGCAACAGACAAAACAGCCTCTTTTTTTGTTCTGGCTTGACAGTCAAGAGGAAAGTGAGGGCTTGTCTATCATCTGTGTCCTCTTGTGAACCATTACTGTCCCTCTGAGTCATACTGTGGAAACCGACCCAAGCAAGCATACCATCAGATTGCTCTAGTAATGAAGGCAATACATCCCTAGCATATATGCAGACAAGCAATGGAACTCAACGAACATATAAAATGTCCCCTGGGTGCCACTGTCCAGAGTTAGTTGAACTCCATGCCAACATCTACTGCTGCCAGCAATACTCCTTCATGTTTTATGTTCCTTTATTAGGCTGCTTAAATGGAGCACACTGAAGATGGGTTGGGTGGAGAGACATATTGAGAAGTGTCTTCTACAGACACACATAAATAAAAGACTAAGGATGGCGGAGTGTTTTAAAGCCCTGGGACTATATGAGAGATCTCCAGTCTTTTTTCACTGCCACAGGATCAGGGGGAGACTCTGGGCACAAAGCCTATGTGGGACTCCTTGCATTCCAAAACCTTTGGGGGCTCAGAAACAAAAAGAACTACCACCAATGCCAGTTCCCTGAATGAAGAGAGCAGATGATGTCCAAAACGCTATTGGAAAGCGCACAGTGTTAAGCACTGGAATCTGGCAGTAGGCTATGGCTTCCAGCATTCTGGGAACAAGAGCTGAGTTGAAACACCCCACTTGTCTGATCGCTTCCATCCACATGCTTGCCTTTATGAGCCAAAACGCTGAAAACGACCTCAGATCAGCGGTAAGGGGGAAGCCTGGGATTACTTGAGTTCAGGCCTGTCAGGACCAGACAGAATTAAAGGCACACCAGGCAAGCCTGTGATTTTTTACCTATGGAGTTCCCCCTATAGTTAACGATTTATTTTTTTTTCAATTAGCAACAACAGCGTAAAATCTCACCAGAACAAGTGGATTTGTTTGCAAACCAACGAATAGGAACCAGCGATGATCATTTTCGTAGAATTATGCTGGCTAATAACCACGGCTTCAGTTCTGTTTCACAGCGCCCCGTGATGAGAGGCTGAAAGCGGTATGACTGAGCCAGCAAATCTCTAGAGGGCCAGAGAGAGCCTCCATTCACCCACAGTGAGCCATTTAACCATCAAAGTGACAATGAAGCTGGAAAATTAAGCTTAGAACTGCATCAAATGTTGCCTGATGCTGCTTTAAAGTGGTACCACCAGTTCTCAGTAAGACCCACAACCTCTGACAGTCTGTACTAAATGTGCCAGGTTCAGCCGCAGGAAGACAGACCTCAGCATTTGCTTTGTCTGTGCAAAGGAAGCAGTGTTGTTTCTGAAGCAGAACTTCACCAAAGAAGCTTGAAGAAGTCATGCAACAATTCATAAAAACAAGCAGATGTTGCTGAAATCGCTTCCTGGACAGGAGGAGATGATATCTGTGTAAACACTGATATCTATAGGAATGTTTTGTGCCTGTGGGCATTGTTTTCCTTGCTGCTTCTCTGTGACTTATCTTCAGCTCTTGGAGTATGCATTCCTTCACTAGCAGGAGGGTGGGAGTGTTCATCAGCATTGGTTGTTTTGATGGGCTACTCCGTAGCAGACTGTCAATGACTTTGGGAGGGGGGGTTGTGGCACATAGTTGTGTGTGTGTGTGTGTGTATGTGTATGTGTGTGTGTGTGTGTGTGTGTGTGTGTGTGTGGGTGGGGGTGGTGCAGAGATTTGCATTCTTGGAAGTCTGAGGCATTTTGTCTCGTGGGCAGATATTTCAATTGTGACTGTTAAAATCATCTTTAGCCAGAGAAATAACATTCCACTGCTGTGTATACTCTTGCGCAAGGTCTGCAAGCCAAGCATGGGAAAGACCTCACATTGCCTCCCTTGGGGGAAGAAGAGAGGGGGTGGGAAAGAAGTTGGAGAGGGAGCAAATGACAGAAGACTGCCCTCAGGGCAAACGCCAGCCAGTGACAGAAAGCAGGCAGGCAGGCGGGCAAGCACACGCGCACACACACACACACACACACACAAAATGTAATTTAGTTAAACTATGCAGTATACAGAATTGGTAAATATGCAGAAGGGAAATGGTTCACTCGCACTCACACACACACACACACACACACACACACACACACACACACACACACACACACACATACAGAATGGAAATGAGTACATTACGAAAAGATCTGCACAGCCACAAACATGCACAGTATCTGTTACTAACACGTTTATAAACGGCAACTCTTTAACATTAATGATGTTGGTAAGAATCTTTCCATTTATAGAAGAGAGAGAAAAAGAGAGAGAGAGAGAAAAATGGAACTGCTAAACTCAAAGTCAGCGAGCAAAAAGCCCTTGAGCACTCATATTCACCATGACGCACTCGGCCACTCTCCCTTGAAAAGTGAGTAATTGCTATGGCAACTGACAGGAACGAAAGAAAAATCATTCCCAGAAAGCTAGAGTGGGGGCATACGAGGCCTGAGGGGTTGAGGGGTGTTTTCTGTTTTGTTTTTTTTACCCTCCTAAAAAACACACCAGGCGGAGGGGCAGAGGGGCACAGCAGGGGCCGAGGTGTGGAGGGGGCCCTTGGGCTCAAGCTTTGCATCTGAAAGCCAAGCCGAGCCAAGGCAAGCCCTGCCGGCCCAGCTCTGTCTGTGCCCCTCTGGCCCTTGTGCACCGTTTCCCAGCCTCGTGGCTACCCGAGCCGGCCTAATCACTTAATGGAGGCCACAAGGGAGCCAGAGAGCCAGACAGCCTACAACCTCTAGCTCACCTCTGGTTGTTGTAGTTTTTTAGTTCATTCTGTTACCCGTCTCATAGAGCTTCATTTAGCTTCCAGTCGAAATAAGGTCACAAAGTTTTACCTATGTCCATGGTGCAAACACACATACTTGAACCACAAACAATTGTTTACACCAGCCTGTTTACGCATGCAAGCCAATATATTGAATGTAAAATCAAGACAGAAAGTGGGCAGATCTACAGTATGTTCAAGACATGTTGGCAAGTGCACTCAGTCTACACACTCAGACATTAAAATTTACTATCTCTTTCTCTAAGAAAATACACATGCGTGCATATACTGGTACACTCACGCACATGCAAACACACACACACACTCGTGCGCATGTGCACACATACATACGCACACACACATATATATGCACACATACACATGGACGTACACAGAGAGAGCTTCGCTTTGTACACTCATGCACATGCACACACACACGCGCACACACACACACACACACACACACACACACACACACACACACGCACACACACATATATATGTGCACATACACATGGATGTACACAGAGAAAGCTTTGCCCCTTGGGTCAAATTAGTGATAAGGGTTTAATACCTGTGGCAGAGCAGGTAAAACGGAGCCAGTCTCAGCACGACCTGGCCTGCAGAACTCTCTCAGAGCTCTCTCTCTCAAGGTGTCTCCGCTGTTCCCACCTCAAGAACGCTCCGTTTGAACCCTGTTCCCACACGAGCACTTTCAAGTGAACAGAGCCTGCTTCACCACTTTGGGTTTTTGAGCTGCGAGGGTTATTGGCGGATATTACAGGCAAAATATTCCTCTCCTAACGCCAGTGTGGGAGAGGTGTTGAGCTGTGTGCAGTCTGTGTTGAGCTGTGCGCAATCAATAAGTTTAAACAGCCTCTCAGAGCCAATGTAAATTCTCCCCCTGAGAAACTGTTATAAAAAAAAAAGCCCAGAGGTAAAAGCAACCTGACAGGACCTACAACCATACAAGACAGTTCCTTCATGGCAATTAGGAGCACATTTCACCACCTAGGGATATCATCTTGTTTCTCCTCCATAACTTTTGACATTTAAATGTCAGCGTTACTCTCACCATGACTGGAATGAGGGTGGAAGGTAAGAGGTGGGGTTTTTGAAGACAGGTGGGACCAGTGGCTTAATTAAAACACAAGTTTCCCCCACCATCCCTTTCAAACTGCAGCTGATAGCTGTTAGTTAGCTGATAGTTGCCGAAGGAGGAGCAGCTATTGCATGCTGCGCTGCATGGGAATGAATTGACGAGGACCGGGCTGGCAGCGGAGGAAGCGGTGTGGGCTGGCATCTCCGTGGGCAGGCAGCGAAGAGAAGCGGTGGTGTCGGAGGAGCGGACACGACGAAACTCGCATGTGTTTTGACTCATGGCACGGCGGGGGCGGCAAAGAGCGTGTAGGCACACGTTGCTACGCGTCTTCGATGTTGTTCGTGGGCAGCGGTGTCAACTGGTCTGCTTTTGATGCATGTTGATGAGAGTGGCCC